>CM050176.1:32010031-32060031 GCA_027410445.1 Discoglossus pictus | reverse complement strand
ATAAAATATTAGCATGTATTAATTGTATTATTGTGTATAGAAGCCAGGGAAG
Organism: Discoglossus pictus; assembly: GCA_027410445.1. NCBI lineage: Eukaryota > Metazoa > Chordata > Amphibia > Anura > Alytidae > Discoglossus > Discoglossus pictus. The sequence goes on along the minus strand of CM050176.1, from coordinate 32,059,979 downwards.
CAAATATAATTCTGCCACTATACAAATCCCTAGTACGCCCTCATTTGGAATATGGAGTACAATTTTGGGCACCACTTCATAAAAAGGACATTTTAGAGCTGGAAAAGGTACAGAGGAGGGCAACAAAACTAATAAGGGGAATGGAGGGGCTAAGTTATGAAAAAGGCTAACCAAATTAAACTTATTTTCTCTAGAAAAAAGGCGTCTAAGAAGAGATATGATTACCTTATATAAATACATCCAGGGTCAGTATAAAGATTTGTCAAGGGAGCTTTTTGTGCCAAGAGGTTTTCAACTGACAAGAGGACATCCCTTGAGGTTAGAAGTAAAAAGATTCCAACTTAAAGAAAGAAAAGGGTTCTTCACAGTAAGGGTGGTTAATCTGTGGAATTCTCTACCAGAGGAGGTGGTGACAGCGGATTCGATAGATAACTTTAAAAGGGGACTGGATTTGTTTCTAATTAAAAAGGGAATTCAGGGTTATCACGGATAATTAGAGAGGCAGTATTGATCCAGGGAGAAGTCTGGTCGCCGGTGTCTGGGATCAGGAGGGAATTGATTATTTATTTTTTATATACAACTAACTAATTAATAGTTAATCCACATATTGCAGATCAGAGGAGATCTTAAAAGGTTGAACTTGATGGACTGAAAGTCTTTTTTCAACCTTAAATACTATGGGCCTCATTCTATTATCGGCCGTAAAACGGCCGCAAGGCTGCGATTCCTTGCGGGGGTTCCGTTATCTTGCAATTCAATTATACGGCCCCGCAAGGATCTCCCCTTACGGCCGGCCGTATATCTTGCAACCGGCCGTAAGCTCAGAAAACTTTAAACTCAAAAATAAATTCAAGACTGCACTGTACAGCTCTGTAAATGCTAGGGATCATATTGGGGGACATGAGGATTAATAGCAACCCCCTCTCAAGCTTGCACATCAGCCCAAATCTGAGTTTACATTAACTGTTTATTTTCTGGCCGCAGCATGGCCGGGTCTGAGGTGCTCCAAGCCCTCGGGACTTTTTCCATGGATATTTGACATAAATTAAAAAATATTTTTTTTACGGATTTGAGTGTAGGGGAATGTTGTGCTATTTTTGCTAACACCTACAATCACTTTATAGTCTCCTCAAAGTGCAGGATGGCTTTATTTCGGCTTTATAATGTGCTTAATTGGTGCTAGCGGGACCTTTTTCCTGCAAGTAAGCTGCGGCTCGCTTTTAGCCTTGCAGAGAGGGTTCCCGGAGCAATAGAATAGCAACCGGGCTTTTCTTGCGGCCGAAACTCTTGCGGCCATTTTAGATCAAAGGCTTTCCTCCGGCGTGAGCGGCCGCAAGGGATAGCAAGGCGCCGGCCGCAAGCCTGCCGGAATTCCCGGCCGGAGGGGAATAGAATAGCCGAATAGCTTGCGGCCGGTCCTTTCGGCCCTGCATCTCCTACGGACGTTAATAGAATGAGGCCCTATGTAACTACAGTATGTAACTATGTATATATATATATATATATATATATATATATATATATCACATATATAGTTGTGAGCGTACGAGTTGTTGCCAATGCTTGCGGGCTCGCATAGCGAGCCCGCGGCCCTCACAAAGGGCTGCAGGCGAGGGACTCAGTTGCTGGCATGGAGCGCCAAAGGCGCTACTTGCCAGCAACTGCGACCCTCGTAAAATTTACGTTCAAACGCAAACAACCACACAACAACCGCGACCACGCAAACAATACGACACACCAACTACGACCCTTGCAAACTTTACCTCACAACGCAAACAACATACGAGACACGTTACCACACATTACGACCTCACCAACAATCGGACGCAACTCGCGAACATTACAAAATTCAAAACACAATAAATACACACAGCACATACATGAAAAGCTTACTTACAGCAAGAGGGAACATCCAGGACCTCAAAAAAGCAACCTACACCTTCATTTAACTCAAAATAAAAGAGTTTAGACACTAAAAAATTCTCTAAGCGAGAGAAAAAATGGCCGCCGAACAAAACGAAAACGAGGCTACAGCACTCTAAACACGCACAACACCACAAGAAACTTGCAAAACACCACAAAAGACCTACGGATATCCTGCTAAGACGCATACCACACATTACCCGCCATTTTACGACAGTGCGGAAGTACACAACTACGCTAACGGTTTGGTCTTGCGCACGCACACTATTACACTGCACACATTCATCACGCTTACACAGCAGCTCCACACCACTAATGCTGCAGCAACCTCAACACACATTGCCAGCTCTTCAACACAATGCTTCAAAAAAGGTAAAGTATATTCATTTATTAATGTATTATATATTTCATTATTACACACCAAACAGCATTAGCTACCTTACAATTTCATTGCCGTCATTTTTTGACGGGCAATTCGCTAGTATCACATATATAGTTGTGAGCGTACGAGTCGTTGCTCACGCTTGCGGGCAAGGGCCTCAGTTGCTGGCATGGAGCGCCGAAGGCGCTCCATGCCAGCAACTGAGGCCCCTCGCGAAGCGAGGGCCTCAGTTGCTGGCGAGGTCACTGGGCACGGGCCTCAGTTGCTGGCATGGAGCGCCGAAGGCGCTCCATGTCAGCAACTGAGGCCCCTCGCGAAGCGAGGGCCTCAGTTGCTGGCGAGGTCACTGGGCAAGGGCCTCAGTTGCTGGCATGGAGCGCCGAAGGCGCTCCATGCCAGCAACTGAGGCCCCTCGCGAAGCGAGGGACTCAGTTGCTGGCGAGGTCACTGGGCAAGGGCCTCAAACCCTCGCAAAATTCACATCGCTACTCAAAAAACACGACACACAAATTACGACACTCGCTAAATTTTACGAGGAACGCAAACAACGTACGAAACACGTTACCACACATTACGACCTCGCAAACATCGGACGCAACACGCCGACATACAAACATTTAAAACACAATACATACACACAGCACATACATAAAAAACTTACCTACACCAAGAGGGAGCACCCAGGACCTCAAAAATGCAACTTACACCTCGATTTTACTCGAAATAAAACAGTTTAGAGACTAAAAAAAAATCTAAGCGAGAGAAAAAATGGCCGCCGAACAAAACGAAAACGAGGCTACAGCACTCTAAACTCGCAAAACACCACAAAACACCTACGGATATTCCGATACAGACCTATACCACACATTACTCGCCATTTTACACCAATGCGGAAGTACACGACTACGCTAACGGTTTGGTCTCGCGCACGCACAGTGTTACACTGCACACATTCAGCATGCTTATACAGCAGCTCCACACCACTAATGCTGCAGCAACATCAACACAGATTGCCAGCTCTTCATCACAATGCTTCAAAATAGGTACACTATATTCATTTACTAATTTACCTACCTTACAATTTCATTGCCGTCATTTTTTGACGGGCAATTCGCTAGTCACATATATAGTTGTGAGCAGGCGAGCTTGCTTAAGCCGTTGCTCATGCTAGCTGGCTCTCATAGCGAGCCCGCGGCCCTCTGCAGAAAAACGCACAGACAGGAGATGCATAGTGGTGGATAATTGAACAGCTTCGATGAATGTAAGTAGTCTAAAGGGTCTGACTGATAGTGATAGATCTGACTGATCGGGCCCATGGAGGCCTGGCCTTGGGGGACATGAAGGCTTAGCCTGGGGGGACATGGCATCATGGGCTGGAGGCCATAAACTAAGAAAAAAAATACATATATACAACAAAATGTGCACTGGGACATGTATATATATATTTATATATATATATATATATATTTATATATATATATATATATATATATATATATATACTGTATATATTATAAATATATTATAGATTTTATACACACTTATATTATACAGATTATAAGTATATAATATATTATATGTATTTTGTGTGTGTGTGTGAGGTGTGTTTGTAATGTGCAGAGTGTATACATATATATATATATATAATGATGTATTGTGTGTGAGGTGTGTGTGTAATGTGCAGAGTGTATACATATAACACATATATAGTTGTGAGCGTACGGGCCGTTGCTCACGCTTGCGGCCTCGCGTAGCCCTTGCCCGCAGCCCTCGCTGCCCGCAGCCCTCGCTGCCCGCAGCCCGCAGTCAGTTGCTGGGATGGGGCGCCGAAGGAGCCGCGGCCATCGGGGTCCTCAGTTCCCGACTCTTGATTTGCATAGACACAACTTTACAGAAGAGCTCCTCGGCCATGATGCTCGGGCGCTGCTCTATCACATATCCCGGGTCCTCCTGGCTGTATGCTCCCCCCTAATCCTCTTCCCGGGGGTCCCACCAGCACACGGCCTGCACCTCACACACGTCTCCCTGGCAGCCACACAAATGAATCAGAGGGCGGAGCCGCAGCAGCAGGCACCTGTTAATAAAACTTCCAGACTGCGACCTACGGATATTCCGCTAAGACGCATATCACACATTACCCGCCATTTTACGCTAATGCGGAAGTACACGACTACGCTAACGGTTTGGTCTCGCGCACGCACAGTATTACACTGCACACATTCATCACGCTTACACAGCAGCTCCACACCATTAATGCTGCAGCAACATCAAAACAGATTGCAGATCTTCAACACAATGCTTCAAAATACATAAAGTCGATTAATTTATTAATGTATTACATATTTCATTATTATACACCAAACAGCATTAGCTCACTTACAATTTCATTGCCGTCATTTTTTGACGGGCAAGTCGCTAGTATATCACATATTATAATTGTCTTACTACGAGTCGTCGTCACGCTGTTTGCGTGGTCCGTACGACTTAGCGGGCGGCGCTCATCGCTCGGCGAGCCTCGCAAAGCGAGGCGAGCCGTTAAACCGTAGTACAGTAGCGGACTTAGCGATGAGCGCCGCAGGCGCTCATCGCCCGTCGAGCCTCGCTCAGCGAGGCGAGTCGTTAAACTGTAGCACTTTGGCAATGAGCGCCGCAGGCGCTCATTGCAGGCGAGCCTCGCGTAGCGAGGTGAGCCGTTTATACGGAGCACTTTCGCAATGAGCGCCGCAGGCGCTCATTGCAGGCGAGCCTTGCGTAGCGAGGTGAGTCGTTAATACGGTGCACTTTGGCAATGAGGGCCGCAGGCGCTCATTGCAGGCGAGCCTCGCATAGCGAGGCGAGCCGTTAATACGGAGCACTTTGCCAATCAGCATTAATACGGAGCACAAAAATACGGCCGCAATTCGCGAACAGGAAAAAATATATAAATAAATAAATACACACAGCACATACATAAAAAGCTTACCGACAGCAAGAGGGAGCATCCACGACCTCAAAAAAACAAGTTACACCTTCATTTCGCTAAAAATAAAACAGTTTAGACACTAAAAAATTCTCGAAGCGAGAGAAAAAATGGCGGCCGAAAAAAACGAAAACGAGGCTACAGCACTATAACCACGGAAAACACGTACGGATAATCCGATAAGACGCATACCACACATTACCGGCCATTAAATCACGTACGGATGATCCGCTAAGACGCATAACACACATTACCCGCCATTTTACGATAATGCGGAACTAAAGTACTACGCTAACGGTTTCAGCTCGCACACGCACACTATTACACTGCATACGTTCTAAACGCTTACACAGCACCTCCACACCACCAATGCTGCTGCAACATCACTACAGATTGCCAGCTCTTAAACACAATGCATACAAATTGGTAAAGTATAGTCATTCATTAATTATTTATTATTTTAAGTTATATATTTCAGTAGTACACACAAAACAACATTAGCTACCTTACAATTCCATATGTATATTAATAACTATACAACTTTCCAAATATTTTTTGCGCCGTTAATACGGAGCACTTTGGCAATGAGCGCTGCAGGCGCTCATTGCAGGCGAGCCTCACGTAGCGAGGCGAGCCATTAATACGGACCACTTTTTTATGGAGCAAAGTGCTCCATATGTATATTAATAACTATACAACTTTCCAAACATACACATCTCATTGCCGTCATTTTTTGACGGGCAATACGCTAGTATATATATAATAGCGACTTGCCCGTCAAAAAAGGACGGCAATAAGATTGTACGGCAGGTAATGCTGTTTGTTTGAGACATTAATTTTGGTGGTGCTCCGAGATCCTTCGGCGCTCATTGCGAGGCTGTTGGTTGTAGTATTTTTTTTTTTTATAGCGCTTTTGGTGTTATTGTTTGGTCGGCGGTGATCTGTTTTTTGCGCTTATTGCAAGGCTTTGTGGGCTATGAGCAGCATTGGCGCACGTTGTGAGTCGCGCAGTGAATGGCTTTTGTGTTTATTGTGAGAGTGTATTTTTTTTGTGTATGTTTTTTTGTATGTTAATTAAATAATTAATACATTAATAAATTAATATACTTTACCTATTTTGAAGTAATATATGCAGGAAGCAGTGTGTTGAAGAGCTGAAAATCTGTTTTCATGTTCCTGCAGCATACAATGTCAGTTTGCACTGTTGTGGAGCTGAGGTGTCAGCAATGTGTGCAGGGAAAAGCCGTTAGGGTAGCTGTGTACTTCCGCATTCTGTAAGTTAGTGTTGTAAAATGGCAGCAAATGTGTATGTGGTACGTGGCTGTGGATGATGTTGCGTCCTTGCTAATAGTGTATCCTGTACTTCGTACGGCTTTTTGGAAAGTCTGTATGTGCTTGGTGGTTTTTGCGTGTTTAGTGTTCTGTCGCCTCGTTTTCGTTTTTTTGGAGGCCATTTTTTCTCTCGCTTAGGGGATTTTCAGGTGTCTAAACTCTGGAATTTGGACTTAAATTGAGGCGTAACTTCACTTGCAGAGGTCCTGGGTGCCCCCTGCTCTTTGTATGTATATGTTGTGTTAATTTATTATGTTTTTAATGTTTTCATGTGTGCGCGGTTCGGGCGTAAAGATTTTGCAAGGTCGCAATGTTTTTTTTTAAAGTCCTGCGTGTCGTATTTTTTGATGCTAAGTCCGTAAATTTTGCGTTGGAAGTCCCGCCTGCGGCTCATTGCAGCCGACGTGGGAGCCTCCACCTCCGCAAATGTGGCCCCTCGCTATATAAATTATGGGTCAAAGCTTTCATGGGAAAAATACTGATCCATAATGCTGGCACCCTCTAATGGCCAAATCTGGTACTGCATGATTAAGTTTAATTTTGCTATGTTTTGGGTCCCCTGTTCATATAATCTTGGTGGGAAGATTTGTCACCCTATCCAGCCCCCCCCCCCCCCGCCCCAGTTCCTATGCCCCAGATAGATGCTAAATACTACAAATGGTAAAAGTATAACTTTGTAATTCTGTATATGTAATAATCCTAGGCTTCAAATATGTCAATAAGTAACTTAGTCCCAGTTCCTTATATGTGCATTACTGTCCTGTGAGTGTGCCATAAAACAGATATTTCTTGCTTTCTATTATTCTATTCTTGATATTCGTATAATCTGGGCAGCACAGCGAAAAGCTTAAGTATCAAAGACTAGAATTGTTTGTTTGATTACCAATTATATGAATTTAAATGATGAAAGTCACAGAGATGTTTGATTCTGGGAATCAAGAGGTCACACCACCCTGAAACTGAGCAGGGTTGGACCTAGTCAGTACTTGGATGGGAGCCCACCTAGGAATACCAGGAGTTGTGTGCTGTGGCTCACTGGAGAAGGAACTGACAATCCACTCCACTATCTCTTTCATGAAAGCCAAGTGGATCAGTAATAAGATTTGCCTGGTGTGTTACGGGGTCACGGAAAGTCGGACATGATGGAGAGATAAAACAACATTTATACATTGTACTAGCCACTTCTCTATAAAAATCAGTCTAGAGATATACAGAATTGTTTTTATAGCTAATGTTCAGGTCAGGATGCTAATTTGCGTCTGAGAGTAATTGATAAGGATGGGAGAGGGGATGTAACTGAATGACAGCGTTCAGGGTCATTATTTGGGCCATTACATCGACAAACAAGTAGATTATGATTCTAATTAGCACATCAAAGCATCTAATTACTATTGATGAGTCACTCATTTTCATAAAAATGCAGCACAACGCCACAGTATTTCTCAGGAATCATACACTTTAGAAAAAAATGGCTAGCATAATGTGTAGCCAGTCTTTCATGCTTTTTAAAAAATTTAACCAAAGAAACAACTTAATTATTTTCCCTAGATAAGAAGAATTAGAGTAAGCTTAAACTATCTTTCAAGCTCAATCTAACATTTTTTAATAACTGAAAAGTCTTTTTGTTGCTTTCATTACATCTGCTTTTGTACATTTTTCTGGTATGTCATAAAAAGTGCCTTTGCAGACAGGCCGGCTTATAATAAGAACAGGCATGCCCTAATTTAGGAATTGGATGCTTTTTTAAATTCTTTCCATCAATTACTGCAGTCAATGTTTTTATTATGTTGCTAAAGTTCTTTTCAGTGTTGCCACAAAAGGCGGATACAGAGAGTGATGTTAATGATTCAAAGTCTCTGCCAAAGAAAGACTCCCACTCGGGACTTTTTAAACTACAAAAAATTTTATTTTTACTTACTGTGGTAACTTCTTTAAACCAGTGGCTGCCAAGCTTGGTTGTCTTTGTAATAACTATAATGTATTGCGCTATATTGAAATAAAGCTTCTCCAATGTAGTTCTTAACCTTCCTGGCGGTCTGATTATGTCAATATGTTTGGCATAATCAGGTCCTCCATTCTGATCTCCTCCCCCCCAGGTCCCCATTCTGATCTCCCCTCCACCAGATCCCCCATTCTGATCTCCCCTCCACCAGATCCCCCATTCTGATCTCCCCACCAGCAGATCCTCCATTCTGATCTCCTCCCCCCCAGGTCCCCCATTCTGATCTCCCCACCACCAGATCCCCCATTTTGATCTCCCCTCCACCAGATCCCCCATTCTGATCTCCCCACCACCAGATCCCCCATTCTGATCTCCCTACCACCAGATCCCCCATTCTGATCTCCTCCCCCCCAGGTCCCCCATTCTGATCTCCCCTCCACCAGATCCCCCATTCTGATCTCCCCACCTCTAGATCTCCCATTCTGATCTCCCCACCACCAGGTCCCCCATTCTGATCTCCTCCCCCTTCAGTTCCCCCATTCTGATCTCCCACCTCTCCTCCCAGAACCCCCAAGAACACCCACCCCTCCCCCCCAGGACCCCCACCCTGATCCCCCAAGTCTCTTACCCCAATCCCCCACATCTCCCCCCAGCCCCCCACACATCCCCATACCCCCCAGGCCTCCCACCTCCCCTCCCGGATCACACCAGATGGTGTCACACACCGGCGTGAACAACACCGGCCCGAGCGTGTCTTGGTGGTTACCACCCCCAGCACTGTTATTCAACCACGAGCCATGCTCGGGATTACTACTAGGGCGTTTCAAGGACCACAAAATGTGTGTTTGAGTCTAAGATTATAATTTGTAAGGGAAAGGGTCAAAAGGATAGTTTTTAATAAAAAAAATGTCACTACTGGTCCGTGATGGCATCCATGATACTTTGAAGAAGGCTCTGTTAGTCAGAGAAATGTTTACATTTCTGGAAGCAGAGTTTACATTTATTGATGCAAGCTACATGTTTCTGAGCATGTGCGTGGTATAGGGTTACATGTATAGAGTAGCTAAAAGCTATAATGACAGAAAATTCCCACCCTCTCCACCTTCCCTACTTCCACTAAGAGACACTATAACTGTCTTTAGGAAGGACCAGCTGGACCGGCCAATGGATAAATCTCACAGGTTAGGTCCTCTCTCTTTCCACTGAAAAGAAGCTTTCTTCCGGATCTGGGAAAGATGGCAGTTGGTAGGTGGCTCTGTCCAGCTGAATGATATGGGCCTAGAGCCACTAGCTGAGCCCTTGTAGAAGTAGCTGCCTCAGTTTAAATGGTGACTAGACCTGGGAAATATGGCAGTCGGTAAGTGATTCTGTCCAGCGCTTTGTCTCATGCATAAAACTAATATTTACATTGCAACGGTCACTGTTGCACATCACCTCAGTCTTCTCCCCCATAGCCATAATCACTCCCAGCTCCAGTCATCAGGTGATTAAAGATCCAAATGGATCGTTGGCGACTGGAGAGGTTTCCATTTTCAAGAAGAGACCATAACCATTCCGATGAGCTCTACCCTGCCTGTATCAGATAGTAAAGTTGGGAATCTCCATCTCAACAGGCGACCATTGTCCCTGTCCATCCTATTGGATTAGCACAATAGGTTATGGTCTGTGACAACCACAAACTCTCATCCAAAAAGATAGGGCTGTATTTTCTTCAGGGCCCAGATGACTGCCAGGCACTTCTTCTCAATGGCTGTACAACTGACCTCTTGGGGCAACAGCTTACGGCTCAGGTATGCAATGGTGTGCACTTGCTCTGGGAATCCACCTTACTCTAAACAGAGCATCTTGGACATGATGGGACATTAGGGCTGCCTTCAGATCCCAAAATGCTTTCTCAAATTCGTTGGTCTACTGTACCAGCTGGGACATCTTCATTCTGGTGAGTCTTTGCCAGGTTATTGTAATGAGGAACAAATAAGCAGTAATACCCTGCGGTACCCGAGAATGCCAACAGGGTCAGTATAAAGATTTGTCAAGGGAGCTTTTTGTGCCAAGAGGTTTTCAACTAACAAGAGGACATCCCTTGAGGTTAGAACTAAAAAGTTTCCACCTTAAAGAAAGAAAAGGGTTCTTCACAGTAAGGGTGGGTAATCTGTGGAATTCTCTACCAGAGGAGGTGGTGACAGCAGATTCGATAGATAACTTTAAAAGGGGACTGGATTTATTTCTAATTAAAAAGGAAATTCAGGGTTATCATGGATAATTAGAGAGGCAGTATTGATCCAGGGAGAAGTCCGGTCACCGGTATCTGGGATCAGGAGGGATTTGATTTTTTTATACAACTAATTAATTAATAGTTAATCCACATATTGCAGATCGGAGGAGATCTTGAAAGGTTGAACTTGATGGACTAAAGGTCTTTTTTCAACCGTAAATACTATGTAACTATGTAACCTGTCTCTTACTCACTTGGGGGATCCACTGCTCTATCAAGGCTATATTGGCTGACACTGGCCAGACTCTCCCACTCACTACGATGTACCCTAGATACAGCATCTTCTTCCTAGCAAGCTAACACTTGTCAGGGTCAACCTTCTTGCTGGATCTGACCAAGGACTACGGCTATGGCTATATGGTCCTACCAAGTATGGTTGAATATTGCAGTGTCATCCAGTATGCATGGGTGAACTTCTAGCTCCCATGCAGTAGGTGATCAACAAGCTGTTTGGAATGTGGAAGTGGTATTCTTCATCCCAAAAGGCTTAACCATAAACTGGTATAGCCCAAATGGGGTGGTAAATGCCAACTTCTTTCTAACAGTTTCAATAAGTGATTACGTAGCTTGCCTGTCCTACCCTATTTAGCAGTCAATAGATCAATAGACATTTTGTCATTTTGCCACCTATAGTCTGCACAAAACCAGGTGGTCCTGTCCTTCTTAGTGATGCCTAAGGACTATAGGAAGGTTTGTTGACCCCTAACTCTAACATCTCATCCAGCTCCCTACTTATATTCCCTTTCACATATAAAAGAGCTGCTTCAGTGGAAAAGTGTCAGGGGTAGGATCTTGTGAACCAGTAGGTCCGTCGTACCCGAACGGATGAAGAACAAGCCTAGGTGCTGGCCACAGCCTTTCTGCTTGGAGCTATTGTCCAGTCTGGGCTATTGGGCTGGGGAGTTCTGGTCTTCCTGGCCCAGCATGGTGGAGACCACTGTTCTGGGAAGCACTCTTTCTTCACAGGTCTAACTATAATTGTCCGCCTGGAAACCAGAATCTTCTGCAGTGTTGGTTCATCAGTCTTGGACCCAGGCTGTCATAACTGGATGGTAAAGCTCAGTACAACAACCTGGAAAGCCCCCTCAATGGTGTGAACATGGTGCTCCTTCCACCACCCATAACAAGCATGGCAAAGCTTCCACACCAGCTCCCCATAGGAGTCCTGAGCACCAATGGCCAGTTTCCTGAATTGCTTCCTGTAATCTTCAAGGGTCACATGGTATCAGGCCAGTAGAACCCTCTTAAATGGACAATTACTTTAGCACAATTTGGAGGACACCAGTGGGAAGATCTCATGAAGGTAAGTTGAAATACATTTTGATTTTTTTAAATACGTGCATTTTTGAAGGAGATATGTGTTCTTTTTATATTTATGGATTTCTATATGTTTACTTGAATGAGACAGCCCAGATCTTAAAGCACAAATCAGACACAGTGTTATCACACCTGTAAGTGACTTCCACCAATCAGGTTGCAGGGGTGTGTATGCATAGGACTCAATGGAACGGTTTGTGAGTGACAGCTGTCATGTGCCCGGGACAGCAGTGACATCATGGATAGAGGCTGCACTAACTGATCTGCCTCTATCTCAGCCATTCTCTTCAGGAGCACCAAAAGCAGCCCCTCTACACAGTGACCTGCACTAAACCAATGGAAAGCTGCAGCCTGTGCCAGATAGCTGATTTCTGCAGAGATAAACTATCTCTAGTTGATTCATATGTTATTCCACGCAGCCATAAGTATGATGCAATACAAATAGGTAAGTTCAACAGTGTTTCTGATTAGAAATCCTATGCCATTACATACACCTTAGTTAATTCCTATGTTATTCTATGAAGCCATAAGTAGGATGCAATAAAAAAAGTGAGTTTCAACAATATTTCTAATTAGAAATCCTATGCTATTTTATACACCTTGGTTGATTCCTATGTTATTCCATGCACCTTTAAATAGGATGTACTACAAATAGGCGAGTTAGTTTTCTGGCGCCGTCAATTTCCAGGGAAGGCAAATAATTATTCTCCCCTCCGACGTGGCGCAACTTGGCGCTGAATCGACAGTGAGCTATCGCTATGTTCGACATGGGCACTCACCCCCCCCCATGGGCCTCAGGCGCGCCTCTCATAGCTCAAGGCCTCTTCTGTGGGGGCGTCTTATATGCTAAAATTGTCAGTGCCATCTATTGGCCGGCGGCAGAACTGCAGCTTTCAGATTTTGCTATGGTGAAGAGGGAAAGGACCAATTCCTATGTTATTCCATGCACCTATAAATAGGATGTACTACAAATAGGCAAGTTTCAACAATGTTTCTGATTAGAAATCTAATGCTGTTCCATACACCTTAGTTAATTCATATGTTATTCATATGTTATTCGCACAAATAGGCGACTTACGATATTTCTGATTAGAAATCCTATGCTATCCCATACACCTTAGTTGATTCCTATGCTTTTCCATACACCTTAGTTGATTCCTATGTTATTCCATGCACCTATAAGTAGGATGCAATACAAATGGCTAACTCACACGCACCTTCACTGAGTCTGGGGGAGGGAACAAAGGGGAACGACTACAGGGTGTAAACAAACCAAACACAGCCAATCCCTCTCCTAATACACTGATTTTCACAGCTGCACATGTTTTTTTCTTCCTCCTAACAAACATCCTCTGTAACATGCTGCAGAGCAACTGCTGGGAGGTAACTATCCCTTTAATTTCTTAACCAGATTAAGAATTTATATAAAAAATAAATGTTACACTTATGGGTTGCAGAGCTGCTAATGTGAAGTTTTTCTTGATGTACAGTATTATTTAGATTAGTTTTATAAGTTGTATACCCTGCCTTGATTCATGAACCACTAGTGGTCTTCTGGCCATAGTATGGGAGTCTTTATCTTAAAGTATTACCGGGGGAGTTATAGATTGTGATACATCATCAAAGAAAGAAAAGTGAGGATTTGGATTCCCCTGGGTGTTTTCCACCCCAAATATACAGTGTACAAAATGGCGGGATAAATATGAACTAAATAAATTTTATTAAATACATGACAGCGGCGTCTTTAAAAGCAAGGGATATTAAAAACACTAATAAGGGGAATAAAAAGAGGGCAGATGTAGGGAATAGTAAATAACCCTGTAGCACTAGTATTGTGCAATGTGGGACTCTGAAGTGAGTGGGTATTGCTATTCACACCTAGCAGGCAAGCCAAGATATTTGCAAAAAGTTCCCAGGGCATAAAAGCCCTATAGTATTATAAGTAATGTATATATAAAGCACCCTTATGCTGAAATGAATGTCCTCCAAATGTCTAGAGGATGGCTTAAATAAAGCAATATTCTTGCAAAAATATAGGGTATAGGTAAAAAGATGCCTTACTGATAAACCTATTGTACTTTAATAAAGGTACTGAGAAGTTGCACCTATATAGGCAGTGTTTGAAAAAAGCTCAACCTGGAGTACAAACAAAGTTATCAAGAACAGCTATATATTACACAGCATAAGATTCAAGCTGTGTCTGTATGCACTTATAAGTAACTAGCTGCCATATGGTACAACAAGTACCTAGAGATGTGTGTGCAAGATGAAGGCTGTTCCACAACTTAAAGGTTATACAGGAGGTAATATCAGGTACTTGCAGACATATTATGCCACTAGTGGGATGTAAGGGGCTTTAAGCTAGGCCATAACTGTAGCAGATTTGCGCTTCCTGGAAAGCTCGGCCGCTAGGTTTGCAACGCGCATGCGCACGTCTAACGTGATGACGTGCGCAGCGTGGTTGCTAGGAGCCTGACGCGTTTCGACGTATCACGTCTTTGTCAAAGGGAAATTGTATAACGCTGTCTCTGAGAGCTTTATATAGGGAGCTGTCGCCTAGGCAACAAAAAAGTAGTACATGTATTGCCCATAACGGGCCAAAAAAATAATGCAAATGGCATAGAAATTCCGTTGGTATATACAAAAGGCCACTGAGATGGATGTGCAAACGCTAAGGAAAACCAATGCAGTTATTATGGTATCAATGCATAGGTCATATAGACAAGCTAGGAAGGCTCATAATACGAAGTGTAGTGTGAAAACTATTACATTTAAATATGTAAGATTAACAAAAAAGGGGAAGATAAAAACAAAAAATGGACAAAAAAGAATATCAAGGGTGGAGGGCCGTTATATGAATGAGAAGTAAGCTCCATTATATAATGAAAAATAGGAGACCAAGAGACAAAATCTATATAAGGGGACTGAGGTCTCAAAGTGTTAAGTGATATAAGATGTGTAAATAAAGCTGGAAGGCTAGTGCTAAAGGAATGAACATATACTCTAAGGTATGTGTTAACTAATGTGACAAGTGCCTATAACAGATAACTCGTGTATAAATAAAAGAAAAAAAGGGTGCTAATGCACTGAAGGTCCAACTAATGGGATGAACAAAAAGTGGGGAACAGAAGGAGGAGCACAAATACTCACTGTGGTGAATAAACATAATTATAAAACAGACTGAGACTCTGTGAGGGTTAAAGTGTACAAAGTGTCTATGAGACCGCAAGGCCTACCAAAAGATGGACAGAAAAATGTAAAAAGAGAAAAGAACCAAGTACTAGATGAAGGGCGTAAAAGTAAACCCCTCATTAAGTCCATAAGGTGCTTGGGCCTTCAATTGGTATATCCAGCGCGCCTCACATTGTAGTAATTTTCTCTCCAGGTCACCCTGTCTTGGGCCTATATGGACCTGGTCTATTGCACAAAAAGATAAAACTTCACTTCTATTGTTGTGACAATACTTGACATGGTGGGCAATTGGTGTATCCAATGCATTCTTGATACTGTAGATATGCTCACCAATCCTGCGGCGCAACTGGCGCCTCGTTTTTCCTACATAGATCTTCCTGCAAATACAGGTGGCCACATAGATAACCGCCGTAGAACAACAGTTCATAAATTCTTTTATCTTATATTTTTCCCCAGTAATAGGATGCTCATATATTTTCAAAGGTGTAACATACCTGCAGAATTTACATCTGCTACATTTGAAACACCCTGTTAGGGGTTTTAACCAGGTCCCTGGTTTCTGTTCATTAAAAGAGCTATGGACCAGTCTATCTTTCAAGTTCTTGCCCCTACGGTATGTGATGGAGGCCTTTGGTGTTAGAACATCTTTTAGATCCTCGTCACTCCTCAATAAATGCCAATATCTAGACAAATTGTCTCTGATAGCCTCAGAATCATAGCCAAAAGTCATAATACAGCGAGATAGTTTGCTTTCCTTATCTGTATTCTTGCTAAGGCCATTCAAAAGTTCAGATCTCTTGCAGTTAGATGCATAGTTAAAGGCAGATTTGAGACATTTATTTGAGTAGCCTCTGTCTCTAAATCTAGTTCTTAATTTATCTGCCTCTAGTTTGAACTCTGCATCAGAACTGCAATTCCTCCTTATTCGAAGGTATTGACCTCTTGGTATCCCCCTTTTAAGGGGTTCAAAATGCTGGCTATCCCAAGTCAACAGAGAGTTCGTGGCAGTGTCCTATAAGTAGTGGTTGATATCTTTCCTTCCTCATCTTTGGTTATCAACAGATCTAGGAATGTGATGGAGGATAGGTTTAACTCATAGGTGAATTTAAGGCCCAAGTCATTGGTATTAAGGTCAGACATGAATTGTTCAAATTCAGACTCAGTGCCTGTCCAAACCACTAACACATCATCAATATAGCGCCGCCATACTAATGCGTGCTCAGAGAGTGAGGATGTAGATTCATGGAAAACAAATTTCTCTTCCCACCAGCCCAGGAACAAGTTGGCATAACTTAGGCTCCTAGCAACCACGCTGCGCACGTCATCACGTTAGACGTGCGCATGCGCGTTGCAAACCTAGCGGCCGAGCTTTCCAGGAAGCGCGAATCTGCTACAGTTATGGCCTAGCTTAAAGCCCCTTACATCCCACTAGTGGCATAATATGTCTGCAAGTACCTGATATTACCTCCTGTATAACCTTTGAGTTGGGGAACAGCCTTCATCTTGCACACACATCTCTAGGTACTTTTTGTACCATATGGCAGCTAGTTACTTATAAGTGCACACAGACACAGCTTGAATTCTATGCTGTGTAATATATAGCTGTTCTTGATAACTTTGTTTGTACTCCAGGTTGAGCTTTTTTCAAACACTGCCTATATAGGTACAACTTCTCAGTACCTTTATTAAAGTACAATAGGTTTATCAGTAAGGCATCTTTTTACCTATACCCTATATTTTTGCAAGAATATTGCTTTATTTAAGCCATCCTCTAGATATTTGGAGGACATTCATTTCAGCATAAGTGTGCTTTATATATACATTACTTATAATACTATAGGGCTTTTATGCCCTGGGAACTTTTTGCAAATATCTTGGCCTGCCCGCTAGGTGTGAATAGCAATACCCACTCACGTTAGAGTCCCACATTGCACAATACTAGTGCTACAGGGTTATTTGCTATTCCCTACATCTGCCCTCTTTTTATTCCCCGTATTAGTGTTTTTAATATCCCTTGCTTTTAAAGACGCCGCTGTCATGTATTTAATAAAATTTATTTAGTTCATATTTATCCCGCCATTTTGTACATTGTGATACATCACACACAAACATTACAGTCCCTTTACAGTCACCACAGTATTCAGATCCATCCCGTTGTGTATGCGCAAGAATTTGCCAGCACTGACAACTGCAGTGCCAGCAAGTAGCCGCTAGATGGCGCCGTCAGGTTTCAAGGAAGGCCTATAATTATTCCCCCCTCCGACGTGGCGCAACTCGGCGGTGCTGAATCAACAGTAGGGCCATTGAGGGCTTTGGGCACACCTCTCATAGCTCAAGGCCTCTTCTGTCGGCGCTCCTTATATGCAATGTGCAGCGCCATCTAGCTATTGGCGGCGGGACTGCTGCTGCCAATCTTTTGCTTAAGGGAAGAGGGAAAGGACCATAAAATGGTTTCATAAAGTTCATGAGGGCAGTGTCTTTGAGAAAAAAAGGGAATGCAAGAATAAGAGGTCAGGATTTGAAGCTGAAAGGTGGAAAAATTAGGGAGAATATGAGAAAGTACTACTTTTATTATAGTACATTAGTTGAAAAACCTTCCGGTGGAAGTGGTAGGTTCAACACACTTAAGAAGTGTAACCATGCCTATGATACGCATAAGGAAATCTAAGGTTTAATTAAGAACGATTTTAGGTAGATAAAATGGGCAGATTGTATTGGGTCTTTTGTTCTTATCTGTTGTCCAATTTATGTTTCTCTGTATAAGTATAACCAGGCAGCATCACAGAAACACCTTATAACTACAACTATATGTTATAATACATGGCAAACCCACATTTATAATAGAAAGAGCAACTTACATTTATAATAGGTTTTGGCTTCTATTTCAGGAATATGCTTGCAAATTAGGATACTTATACATTTTCTTACTATAAATGGAAACCACAGAGTTAACTAAGAAGCCACAAGCTTTTGGGATAGATAGATAGATAGAAGAAAACAATTCAAATTCTAGTGGGTGCAGCTTGTCATATATAAAGACCACACAAATGCTTCTGACATATACATAAACATTTGGGGGAGATGTCCACTTGATTCCCTCCAAATTCCTTCATCCTTGGATAGATGGATGAATAGATAGATCCCTCCCCTGTGTCTCTCCCCCCTCCCCTGTGTCTCTCCTCCCCCCTCCCCTGTGTCTCTCCTCCCCCTCCCCTATGTCTCTCCTCCCCCCTCCCCTATGTCTCTCCTCCCCCCTTCCCTGTGTCTCTCCTCCCCCCTTCCCTGTGTCTCTCCTCCCCCCTTCCCTGTGTCTCTCCTCCCCCCTTCCCTGTGTCTCTCCTCCCCCCTCCCCTGTGTCTCTCTCCCCCTCTACTGTGTATCTCCCCCCCTCTACTGTGTATCTCCCCCCCTCTACTGTGTATCTCCCCCCCTCTACTGTGTATCTCCCCCCCTCTACTGTGTATCTCCCCCCTCTACTGTGTATCTCCCCCCCCTTCTCCCTCCCCTGTGTCTCTTCCCCCTCCCTCTCCTGTGTCTCTCATTTACACCTGACTCTTTTCCCCCTGACTCTTCCCCCCTCCCCCCTTGTGTCTCTCCCCCCCCCTTGTGTCTCTCCCCCCCCTTGTGTCTCTCCCCCCCCTTGTGTCTCTCCCCCCCCTTGTGTCTCTTCCTACCCCCCCTTGTGTCTCTTCCTACCCCCCCTTGTGTCTCTTCCTACCCCCCCTTGTGTCTCTTCCTACCCCCCCTTGTGTCTCTTCCTCCCCCCCTTGTGTCTCTTCCTCCGCCCCCCTTGTGTCTCTTCCTCCGCCCCCTTGTGTCTTTTACCCCCCTCCCCCCCTTGTGTCCCTTCCTCCCCCTCCTCCCTGTCCTTGTGTCTCTTCCCCCCTCCTACCTCCCCTGTGTTTCTTCCCCCCCTCTTCCCCACCTCCTACCTCCCCTGTGTATCTTTCCCCCCTCCCTTGTGTCTCTTTCCAACTCCTTCCTCTCCTGTGTCTCTTTCCCCATCCTCCCCGTGTCTCTCTTTCCCTGTCTGACTCTTCTTCCTTCTCCCCTCTGTCTCATTCCCTCTCCTCCCTCTCCTGTGTCTCTTCCCCCCTCCTCCCTCTCCTGTGTCTCTCATTTCCCCCCTGATGCTTCCCCCTTTCCCCCTCTGTCTCATTCCCCTCTCCTCCCTCTCTTATGTCTCTTCCCCAATCCTCCCTCTCCTGTGTCTCTTCCCCCTCCTCCCTCTCCTGTGTCTCTCTTTTTCCCCCTGACTCTTCCCCCTCCTCCTCCCCGCTTATGTCTCTTCCCCCCTCTTCTCCCCTCTTGTGTCTCTTCCTTCCCCTCCTCCCTCCCCTTGTGTCTCTTCCTTCCCCTCCTCCCTCCCCTGTGTCTCTTCCTCCCCCTCCTCCCCTGTGTCTCTTCCTCCCCCTCCTCCCTCCCCTGTGTCTCTTCCTGCCCTCCTCCCTCCACTGTGTCTCTTCCCCCCTCCTCCCTCCACTGTGTCTCTTTCCCCCTCCTCCCCTGTGTCTTTTTCCCCATCCCCTGTGTCGTTCTTTCCCCTTCTGACTCTTTCCCCCTTTCCCCCTCTGTCTCATTCCCCTCTCCTGTGTCTCTTCCCCCCTCCTCCCTCTCCTGTGTCTCTCATTTCCCCCCTGATGCTTCCCCCTTTCCCCCTGTCTCATTCCCCTCTCCTCCCTCTCTTGTGTCTCTTCTCCAATCCTCCCTCTCCTGTGTCTCTTCCCCCTCCTCCCTCTCCTGTGTCTCTCTTTTTCCCCCTGACTCTTCTCCCTCCTCCTCCCCGCTTATGTCTCTTCCCCCCTCCTCTCCCCCCTTGTGTCTCTTCCTCCCCCTCCTCCCTCCACTGTGTCTCTTTCCCCCTCCTCCCCTGTGTCTTTTTCCCCATCCCCTGTGTCGTTCTTTCCCCGTCTGACTCTTTCCCCCTTTCCCCGTCTGTCTCATTCCCCTCTCCTGTGTCTCTTCCCCCCTGCTCCCTCTCCTGTGTCTCTTCCCCCCCTCCTCCCTCTCCTGTGTCTCTTCCTCCCTCTCCTGTGTCTCTTCCCCCCCTCCTCCCTCTCCTGTGTCTCTTCCCCCTCCTCCCTCTCCTGTGTCTCTTCCCCCCCCTCCTCCCTCTCCTGTGTCTCTTCCCCCCCTCCTCCCTCTCCTGTGTCTCTTCCCCCCTCCTCCCTCTCCTGTGTCTCTTCCCCCCCTCCTCCCTCTCCTGTGTCTCTTCCCCCCCTCCTCCCTCTCCTGTGTCTCTTCCCCCCCCTCCTCCCTCTCCTGTGTCTCTTCCCCCATTCACCCTCTCCTGTGTCTCTCTTTTCCCCCTGACTCTTTCCCCCTTCCCCCCCTGACTCTTTCCCCCTTCCCCCTGTGTCTCTTTCCCTCCTCTCCCTCCCCTGTGTCTCTTTTCTCTCTCTCTCTCTCTCTCTCTCTCTCTCTCTCTCTCTCTTATTTATATATATATATATATATATATATATATATATATATAGTCCTTATCTGTTGTCCAATTTATGTTTCTCTGTATAAGTATAACCAGGCAGCATCACAGAAACACCTTATAACTACAACTATATGTTATAATACATGGCAAACCCACATTTATAATAGAAAGAGAATCTTATATTTTATAATAGGTTTTGGCTTCTATTTCAGGAATATGCTTGCAAATTAGGGCACTTATACATTTTCTTACTATAAATGGAAACCACAGAGTTAACTTAGAAGCCACAAGCTTTTGGGATAGATAGATAGATAGATAGATAGATAGATAGATAGAAGAAAACAATTCAAATTCTAGTGGGTGCAGCTTGTCATATATAAAGACCACACAAATGCTTCTCACATATACATAAACATTTGGGGGAGATGTCCCCTTGATTCCCTTCACCTTCCTTCATCCTTGGATAGATGGATGGATAGATGGATAGATCCCTCCCCTGTGTCTCTCCTCCCCCCTCCCCTGTGTCTCTCCTCCCCCTCCCCTGTGTCTCTCCTCCCCCGTGTATCTCCCCCCTCTACTGTGTCTCTTCCCCTCCTTCCCTCCCCTCCCCTGTTCCTTTTCCCCCTCCCTCTCCTGTGTCTGTCATTTACCCCTGACTCTTTCCCCCTTTCCCCCTCTGTCTCATTCCCCTCTCCTCCCTCTCCTGTGTCTCTTCCCCCCTCCCCCCTCTCCTGTGTCTCCTTCCCCTCCTCCCTCTCCTGTGTCTCTTTTCCCCTGACTCTCCCCCCCTTGTGTCCCCCTCTCCCCCCCTTGTGTCTCTTCCTCCCCCCTTGTGTCTCTTCCTCCCCCCTTGTGTCTCTTCCTCCCCCCTTGTGTCTCTTCCTCCCCCCTTGTGTCTCTTCCTCCCCCCTTGTGTCTCTTCCTCCCCCCCTTTCCTTGTGTCTCTTCCCCCTCCTCCCTCCCCTTGTGTCTCTTCCCCCTCCTTCCTCCCCTGTGTCTCTTCCTCCCTCCTCCCTCCCCTGTGACTCTTCCCAACTCCTCCCTCTCCTGTGTCTCTTTCCCCCTCCTCCCGGTGTCTCTCTTTCCCCGTCTGACTCTTTCCCCCTTCTCCCCTCTGTCTCATTCCCCTCTCCTCTCTCTCCTGTGTCTCTCCCCTCTCCTCTCTCTCCTGTGTCTCTCCCCCCTTCTCCCTCTCCTGTGTCTCTTCCCCCCCTTCTCCCTCTCCTGTGTCTCTTCCCCCCTCTTCCCTCTCCTGTGTCTCTTCCTCCCCCTCCTCACTTTTCTGTGTCTCTTCCTTCCTCACCTGTGTCTCTTTCCCCATCCCCTGTGTCGTTCTTTCCCCTTCTGACTCTTTCCCCCTTTCCCCCTCTGTCTCATTCCCCTCTCCTGTGTCTCTTCCCCCCTCCTCCCTCTCCTGTGTCTCTCATTTCCCCCCTGATGCTTCCCCCTTTCCCCCTGTCTCATTCCCCTCTCCTCCCTCTCCTGTGTCTCTTCTCCAATCCTCCCTCTCCTGTGTCTCTTCCCCCTCCTCCCTCTCCTGTGTCTCTCTTTTTCCCCCTGACTCTTCTCCCTCCTCCTCCCCGCTTATGTCTCTTCCCCCCTCCTCTCCCCCCTTGTGTCTCTTCCTCCCCCTCCTCCCTCCACTGTGTCTCTTTCCCCCTCCTCCCCTGTGTCTTTTTCCCCATCCCCTGTGTCGTTCTTTCCCCGTCTGACTCTTTCCCCCTTTCCCCGTCTGTCTCATTCCCCTCTCCTGTGTCTCTTCCCCCCTGCTCCCTCTCCTGTGTCTCTTCCCCCCCTCCTCCCTCTCCTGTGTCTCTTCCTCCCTCTCCTGTGTCTCTTCCCCCCTCCTCCCTCTCCTGTGTCTCTTCCCCCTCCTCCCTCTCCTGTGTCTCTTCCCCCCCTCCTCCCTCTCCTGTGTCTCTTCCCTCCCTCCTCCCTCTCCTGTGTCTCTTCCCTCCCTCCTCCCTCTCCTGTGTCTCTTCCCCCCTCCTCCCTCTCCTGTGTCTCTTCCCCCCCTCCTCCCTCTCCTGTGTCTCTTCCCCCCCTCCTCCCTCTCCTGTGTCTCTTCCCTCCCTCCTCCCTCTCCTGTGTCTCTTCCCCCCTGCTCCCTCTCCTGTGTCTCTTCCCCCCCTCCTCCCTCTCCTGTGTCTCTTCCTCCCTCTCCTGTGTCTCTTCCCCCCCTCCTCCCTCTCCTGTGTCTCTTCCCCCTCCTCCCTCTCCTGTGTCTCTTCCCCCCCTCCTCCCTCTCCTGTGTCTCTTCCCTCCCTCCTCCCTCTCCTGTGTCTCTTCCCCCCTCCTCCCTCTCCTGTGTCTCTTCCCCCCCTCCTCCCTCTCCTGTGTCTCTTCCCCCCCTCCTCCCTCTCCTGTGTCTCTTCCCCCCCTCCTCCCTCTCCTGTGTCTCTTCCCCCCCTCCTCCCTCTCCTGTGTCTCTCTTTTCCCCCTGACTCTTTCCCCCTTCCCCCTGTGTCTCTTTCCCTCCTCTCCCTCCCCTGTGTCTCTTCTCTCTCTCTCTCTCTCTCTCTCTCTCTCTCTCTCTCTTATTTATATATATATATATATATATATATATATATATATATATATATATATATATATATATATATATATAGTCCTTATCTGTTGTCCAATTTATGTTTCTCTGTATAAGTATAACCAGGCAGCATCACAGAAACACCTTATAACTACAACTATATGTTATAATACATGGCAAACCCACATTTATAATAGAAAGAGAATCTTATATTTTATAATAGGTTTTGGCTTCTATTTCAGGAATATGCTTGCAAATTAGGGCACTTATACATTTTCTTACTATAAATGGAAACCACAGAGTTAACTTAGAAGCCACAAGCTTTTGGGATAGATAGATAGATAGAAGAAAACAATTCAAATTCTAGTGGGTGCAGCTTGTCATATATAAAGACCACACAAATGCTTCTCACATATACATAAACATTTGGGGGAGATGTCCCCTTGATTCCCTTCACCTTCCTTCATCCGTGGATAGATGGATGGATAGATGGATAGATCCCTCCCCTGTGTCTCTCCTCCCCCCTCCCCTGTGTCTCTCCTCCCCCTCTCCTGTGTCTCTCCTCCTCCGTGTATCTCCCCCCTCTACTGTGTCTCTTCCCCTCCTTCCCTCCCCTCCCCTGTTCCTTTTCCCCCTCCCTCTCCTGTGTCTGTCATTTACCCCTGACTCTTTCCCCCTTTCCCCCTCTGTCTCATTCCCCTCTCCTCCCTCTCCTGTGTCTCTTCCCCCCTCCCCCCTCTCCTGTGTCTCCTTCCCCTCCTCCCTCTCCTGTGTCTCTTTTCCCCTGACTCTCCCCCCCTTGTGTCCCCCTCTCCCCCCCTTGTGTCCCCCTCTCCCCCCCTTGTGTCTCTTCCTCCCCCCTTGTGTCTCTTCCTCCCCCCTTGTGTCTCTTCCTCCCCCTTGTGTCTCTTCCTCCCCCCTTGTGTCTCTTCCTCCCCCCCTTTCCTTGTGTCTCTTCCCCCTCCTCCCTCCCCTTGTGTCTCTTCCCCCTCCTTCCTCCCCTGTGTCTCTTCCTCCCTCCTCCCTCCCCTGTGACTCTTCCTAACTCCTCCCTCTCCTGTGTCTCTTTCCCCCTCCTCCCGGTGTCTCTCTTTCCCCGTCTGACTCTTTCCCCCTTCTCCCCTCTGTCTCATTCCCCTCTCCTCTCTCTCCTGTGTCTCTCCCCTCTCCTCTCTCTCCTGTGTCTCTCCCCCCTTCTCCCTCTCCTGTGTCTCTTCCCCCCCTTCTCCCTCTCCTGTGTCTCTTCCCCCCTCTTCCCTCTCCTGTGTCTCTTCCTCCCCCTCCTCACTTTTATGTGTCTCTTCCTTCCTCACCTGTGTCTCTTTCCCCATCCCCTGTGTCGTTCTTTCCCCGTTTGACTCTTTCCCCCTCTGTCTCATTCCCCTCTCCTCCCTCTCCTGTGTCTCTTCCCCCCCCTCCTCCCTCTCCTGTGTCTCTTCCCCCCTCCTCTCTCTCCTGTGTCTCTTCCCCTCCTCCTCCCTCTCCTGTGTCTCTTCCCCTCCTCCTCCCTCTCCTGTGTCTCTCATTTCCCCCTGACGCTTTCCCCCTTTCCCCCTCTGTTTCATTCCCCTCTCATCTCTCTCCTGTGTCTCTTCCCCTCCTCCTCCCTCTCCTGTGTCTCTTCCCCTCCTCCTCCCTCTCCTGTGTCTCTCCCCCCTCCTCCCTCTCCTGTGTCTCTTCCTCCCCCTCCTCACTTTTCTGTGTCTCTTTCTTCCTCCCCTGTGTCTCTTTCCCCATCCCCTGTGTCGTTCTTTCCCCGTTTGACTCTTTCCCCCTCTGTCTCATTCCCCTCTCCTCCCTCTCCTGTGTCTCTTCCCCCATCCTCCCTCTCCTGTGTCTCTTCCCCCATCCTCCCTCTCCTGTGTCTCTCTCTCTCTTTTATATATATATGTATCAACTTCCAATAAAGGTTTCTCTCCCTCATTTATCTGTTTATTGATCTATCTGTTATTCTATCAGAGGGAAGGTGATACAAGGCTGTGGGTTATATATTTTGTCATAGTGAAACAATACACATGGGCTAGAGAGAATCAAAATAGCATTCTATCTATCTATCTATCTATCTATCTATCTATATGTCTATCTCATTCTATCTATCCATCTATCTATCTACAATTTGTATCTAAATCTTCATACATGTTGTATTATATATGTACATGCCATATATCTGCAGTGTGCCCAGTGCATCTCCCCAACCAGGCTCAGCCTCTCACTGCACACACTGCTGCTGCTGCTTATATCTCTGTTTTCCCTGTAAAATAAAACAATACTGCTATTTATTTATCGCAGCTTACTAGCCCTCTCCTCACCACATAGGCACAGGCTGTGTATTTGCTGCTATCCCCCAGCCCTTGGAAGCAGAGATCTGCAGTAAGGAGCTGGATGTTACAGGTAAAAAAAAACTAAACACTCCTTGTAATAAAGGAAGAGAAGAAGAAAACAAATCCCCTCTTGCTACATCCAGAGGCGGACCCCAATATAAGTGTTACAGAATGGGGATACGTTGTGATGACATGCACCTTGTGAAGCCATTGGCTCTGGTCATCAGCCTCTATCCAATGCTTTAGTGATGATGCTGCTGATCTATTTGGGAAGTTGGCTGGCTCTCAAGGCAAAGCCTCCTCTGAAAGGCTGTTTCACATTGGAAATATGCTCAGTGCAGCCTAGTGCATGAATGGAAAAGCCTCCAGTCTCTTGTCTGCTTGGTACAAACATGGATCCCAAATCTCAGCTCACCCTGTCCTTGCTGCTATCCCAGGTAAGACAATCTTATTTGCATCTCGTTGCTGTTATACAGGATTTTTAAGGCTCTTTTATTGCATATTGCCCCTTGCTGCTGTGCCATAGTATTTATTGCAAGGCTTGTGAAACTATATAAAGGGAGATCCCTTTGCAGAAGGACCCTGGACTTAATATTGGGGACAATAACTTGGAATTTAGTGAATAATCACCCCAATATCTGCATTATAGAAACCAGAGCTCTCCTTTTTTGTGCTTTTAATATGGAATTTCCTCTTGTTTCTTGGATTACTGGATTTTTCTTGAAGTTTGCACTGGAGTATACAGCAATACCAGCCATGGAAGATATGGGTGTATTTGCCATCACTCTGCTAATACTTATTTAATGTGTTATTTTTCATTGCATAATAATTTTACCCAGTTCTTGGTGTTGGTGTTTGTGTGTTTCATGACACCCCCTCCCCCTTATTAAAGCTGGAAGATATCCCCATATCAGCAGCAGCATGAATAACATTCTCAGTGTAACTGCAAAGCTGCTGCTGCTGTCACTCAAGACTGGAGATTTATCTTTCTCTCCCACGATTCACATCTTCACATCTTCCCACGTCTTAAGTCCTAATTCTCTGAATGCACCATATATGCTTTTAACAGCTCCCATGCCTTTAAGTTAATAATTATTAATATCTAGTTAATAAACATGCACTTGCATGATAACCTTGTAGTGTATGGTTGATCTTTGTAGTGGGAGACTGGGGAATCTTGTACTGCTTTTTGAAATAGACTTGATATTGTATTGTGCTAATATATGGGTATGTTGTGCCATGACACATATGCCTGGATATGGAAACCAATGGGTAAAAAGATTTAAAGTTAAGTCAAACAGCTGAGAGTGTCTTGGATAGTGATATGAACATGTGGACAGGGAGAATAAAAACACTAACTGAACAGTTGTAAAGTACCAAGACAAAGGGCAGGGCTGCAGATTTAGTCTTAAGACACATTGACAGCTGAAGGCAGGGGCTGTGGCTCCTACTGGGCTGGAAGAAATAAGTATGAGTAAGAGCGTTGGGATCAAATAAGGACAGAGTTCCAATATTTGGACTTGTTACTTTCTTGAGGAATCTCTATTGGATTTAAATCACTATTACGAAGGCACTGGTAAAGAAAAGATCACATCCAAACAGCTTGGGTTTATTTTGAAGCCAACATGGCTTTGAACTTGAACCTACAGGTCTCCTTCCCTGGTTAGGATCATGGAAGAGAGCTGATAGACTGATGGAAAGCTTCAGTTCTTGGTGGTTTTTTGCACAGTTTCTGCCTAAACTGAAGATTTTTTGGGTTGGGTGCTGATGGTTTGGGTTTGAGAATAATGTGAAATAGTATATGGTGCCAGTCTCTCTTTAAGTGATTGAATGTTTATGATGAAGTAGTTAGTGGCATGGGTGTAGGAACTGGGGGGCAATTCTTTCTCCCCCCCCCCCCCTTAGCTATTCTATGTATGTAAATATAAACTATTTTACGGTCTGTGTATACAATGAGCTATATAACCCCCCAGAACACCCCCCCCCCACCACCACAGAATTATTCCGGCTCCTACACCCCTGGTTAGTGGTTTCCAACAGCGGATATGTGGATGGGGAAATACTTATTGTGTGCCGACCTAAGAGCACCAAAGGATGAATATGGCTTCTTAGTGATGGCAATATAAGATGAATGATGTAATATACCCAAGATCTATGAAAACTCTTGTACTACTCAAGATGTTGCACAATAAATTAGGATACTGCAATCCAAGGAGACATATAATCCCATTCACTTGTTATTAAAAAGCCTACACCTGTAAATTATTCGTTATAATATAATACAAAGTACACCTGTCTGAGGCTAATAGGTTTAAATTGCATTGAGATTAGGCTGTGTAGACCCAAACAACATTATTGGATCTTGCCAGTAATTACATTGGCAAACTGCAATACACAATCTCTCCTGTGGGCAAAGACTTCCTAATGGTAGATTTATTGTGCGTTAAGTTGATGTTTCATTTTCTTCTCTGTATTTATATACTTTCTTTATCTTGTATCTAATTTTAACCGAAAATTGCCACAAGCCAACGCAATCAGCCAATACCCAGGGTGTTTAAATGTATCAATCATTTTTATATTAAGAATATCATATAAACCGACATCAGTTTACAAGGTAACAAATATTCTGCTAAGGAATGTCCGAGGAAAAAGGGGATTTCTGTAAGTGCATAAA
This sequence comes from Discoglossus pictus, assembly GCA_027410445.1. Taxonomy (NCBI): domain Eukaryota; kingdom Metazoa; phylum Chordata; class Amphibia; order Anura; family Alytidae; genus Discoglossus; species Discoglossus pictus. The sequence goes on along the minus strand of CM050176.1, from coordinate 32,031,704 downwards.
GATTTCGGGACAAGAGAAAAAATATTTAGTATAAATAGAAACTTATTATATAAAATCCACTTTTGCTTAAGTATTATGAATCTTAATATAAAATCGGCTACTTTTTATCTGTACCTTTGGTAAGGAGATCTATTTATTAAACTGCTACACTCAGCTATAACCTGTTACTTGATGTGAAATCGGTTTAGAAATTACATAAAATTAGTACATTTTATTTTGAATATGGCCTTTCTTGTATACTGAATCTCAAGTGTATCCTTATCTGACCTGGCCTCCCCCAGATTCGCACCCAATGGTAAATCAATTATCCAGTAAGCTGTGGGTCAGGAAGAATTTTAACAGGTTTTGCCCAAACCTTTGCAGACCGAGGTTGTTATTTTGTGTCCGTAATCATTGTAGCTGTTGTATGAAGTACAGTCATTCTTGTGCACATTGTCACTTTATTATAAATATAAGGCAGTGTTCGTATTCCATTGGCCATATACTAAGTCTTGGCATCACTCAGTCATGTCCGACTCTCTGTGACCTCATGACAACACACCATGCTGATCCACTTGGTTTTCATGGCAGAGATACTGGAGTGGGTTGCCAGTTCCTTCTCCAGTGGGCCACAGCATACAGCTCCTGGTATTCCCAGGTGGTCTCCCATCCAAGTACTGACCAGTGTGACATCTTGGTTCCCTGGCTGTATTCGAACCCAGGATGCTTTGGTGAAAGCACCTGCATCCTAACCACTGGGCCACCAGGGAACCCTAAAGTGGTGTAAATTAACTCTATAGATATATAGTAACAATGAATGTATGAACTATATGTTATAAACAAAAACATTTTATTACATACATTGAAGCTTGTATTTTATTCTACCAATCAGCTTTCCTCATCCTCTCATTATCTTTGTGTTGGAGTAATGATGGGCAACATGTGGCCCAGGGGCCTCACATGGCCCTTAGATACTTCCCAGGCAGCCCCTAGCCTATTCTCTAGAACAAGTGAGCCCTACACATATCCTTTCTGTGCACAGATGAGTCAAGCAGGTTGACTGAAGCAGTGATTTACTCAACTGTACGCAGCAGGGATATCCTCAAATCCTGGCACGTGTGGGTCTCTCTAGGACCAAACTTGCCCACCCCTAACCTAGGTTGTCCTTTATCAACAATATGAGTGCACAACTAGCAAAACCAAAAACACAATCATTATTATACCCGTTTTTTCCTATTCATCCAACTCTGATTTTTAAAACATTTTGTGAAAAACAAAACGTTAAAAACATGAGCCAAATATAATTGCCTTCAAGTGAAATGGGTTGTCCATTACTGTGTTAGAGTATAATCATTGCTAGGTACTTTCTAAGTATTTGTACATGTCCATGTTGATTGAAAAGACAACTTGGACATCATTCTCCGGTCCAAAAGAATTGCTGCAATCAAGTTGAGCATGTGCAAACACACTGGTAGTAATTTGCAATTGACTCGCAATGTCAAGCTTGGTGGGAGGATCCATAAACTTGCTTAACAGACAAAAAATATATTATTTTTATATAACATTCAACTGATTAACCATTAACATTGAATTAATATAGTATGGTTACTACTTTAGTTTTACACTATATTTGGAACCTTTGCTGTGTTCCTTTAAAGTGTGCGTGGGAAGTAGATTTCTGCTTTGGCTACCCTACCCTGATGCAACCCAATGGCAGAAACCGCTATCTGTGAGTGGTTTGATTTAATAGCAAGTATATAGGGTTCCCTGGTGGCCCATTGGTTAGGATGCACCGCCTCATGGGTTCAAATCCAGCCAGGGAACCAAGAGGTCACACTGGTCAGTACTAGGTTGGGAGACTACCTGGGAATACCAGCTGTATGCTGTGGCCCACTGGAGAAGGAACTGGCAACCCACTCCAGTATCTCTGCCAGGAAAACCAAGTGGATCAGCATGGCGTGTTGTCCATGAGGTCACAGAGAGTTGGTCACGACTGAGCCAAGCCATTTACATTTTTACCTATGTGTATAAGGGATCTTATTATCATTTTTGATAATAAGACACTATACATCTGTTGTGATAATTTGTGGCAAAATCAGTTTTTAGATCCTTTCAGTTGTATTTTACAGTTGCTGCTTATTCTGTCTAAGTTTAGTATCATTTGTAAATTTATGAGGAATATATGGAAAAAATAAGATTAACCACAGATGGAGAACTGAAGAAATTTGGCTTGATTCATGTTCATGTCTCTGCCTGAAAAACCTAATTAGGAATAAATTCCACACTTTTTCTTCTTGCGATATTGTAAATTCTGGCGTATAATTACATGGGTGGGGTGTAGCTGATACATTTTATTCTTCTTGTGTTCCATGCACAGCTTTAATATATTGCAATAATAATACTATAAATATCTTTTAGTTTAATTATAATATGTACTACCTATCACTTTTTAAGATTTTTAAGTCAAGTTTTGATAATAATGCAATATGTTTCTTGTCACAATAAAATATATGGATGATTATAAGACACATTTTGTTTAGAATTGCTATATTTGGGGATTTTTTTAGCTACAATCCAATTTGTAATAGTAAGGTCCTAGATCCGCGGCAGTGGTCCAGCTGTTTTAACTTTAAAGGGACTCTATCACCCCAAAATATTTTTTCTAATGTTATTCTCAAAGAGTATTATATATTGTATTAGCCAATTTAGTATAGTATTCCTGAGAAATTCATTATTATTTATGGTGCATATTTATGCAAATGAGCTGTGTAGGCAGTGGTGGAGCTAGTGCATGGAAGGGCCTCGGCTGGTTATGGCAGGTTGGGCTAGGAACAACACTGCCCCCACAGAGCAGGGCCCCGGTGGCATGCACCGGTTGCACCAGCTGTTGCGCAGCCTCTTTTGTGTCAGAGTGTGTCGCACATTTCTCTGCCAATACAGTTTCGCAAAAAATAGGTATCTGCAGGAAAGTTCACTGCAAACATTGTTAGAGTTTGGAAAACATGGCAGGGGCTCCAGCCCAACGTTGGTCAGAATACATTGAAATGTTGTTTACACTAATCTTAAAGTCATAGAAGCTGTTACATGTTAGTGACCCTTTAAGATCTAGCAATCACTGACATGAGTTAGTTATATTGGGCGCCAGGTTGCGTGCTCTGATATACGCATGGAACTCACATTGGGTTTCTCAGGAATTCCTTTTTGCAACTGGACTCCATCACCGCAATGCTCTGCTTTCAAGCACTTGTGTGGAGGACTCTAAACATTGCCCGCTGTAAAGGACCTCTGTGCAATGAAAAATATATATGTTTTAGTCCAATTAAAATTAAAAATGAAGTCAAGAACCATAAGAAAAAAAATGATACCTCTGCCAGACCCCCGTCATCCATGATAAATTGGTGCAAACTGTATGTGTGAGAGGGGCATTTACATTTCTGGAGAGCAATGCTTGCATTTTCTAAGGCAAGCAGTCTTTTTATGAGACGGTGAAGGAAAGGGTGTGGCGTCAATCTCACTCAGATCCAATTATCTAACAAATATTTCTATATCCTCCCCTCCTCTACCCTTCCTGAATGGATAGAGAATACAAGAGCATGATTTCTGATTTCAAAGTCACTTGCCATTTTTAGTAGCAGATAAGCAGTAACATAATATAAAATGACATAAATGACATATCATAGTTAATAATGGCTATTATGTCTTTAGAATGAAACGCAGCCTTTTATACATTAAGTGTAAATCTTCAAAGTAACACATTGCAAATATGAGGCCACAGTGTTCCTTTAAGGCTTTGAGTATTGGAGCTCATAAATATATTTTTTTACAAAATTGTTTAGTTTGTTTGTGAAATAGCACAGTGTTTAATTAACAGCTGAAAAACATCTAGTTTGTTAATACCGAATCTTATATGTTTTCTGGGACAATCTAATAAAATATATTCACAGCTCCACAACACATTTTCATTTCATGTATCTCATAGCTGTATTGAGTTGTTACATTACAGGTTTGTGTTTAATCACAAAATATACATATTTATAGAGTGAGCAGAAGCTGTGACTTTGCATAGACGTGTGTAATATCTGGTAATCTCACGATGGGGCCCTATTCTATTGCCTGATTCGTAAGTTTAGACACTCTTGAAACTGCTCTTAAAATTGCCACGTTTATTATTAGCTACTCGCAGGCCCCAATTGCTACGAGCCAGCCAAAGACGCAAAACCGGCCTTCAAACTCCATTGGTTTTAGCACAGCTCGGATATTACGGGCTCTAAATAGTTACACAAAATCAATATCCTGTTAGATACGTAGCTCTAAATCTCAAATAAAGTCTGACCTGCAACTGAAAAAAGTATCACGTTTTTGTCCAAAATATTACGAGTTTTAAATAGGACTCGCAAGGGAACAGTTATTAAAGCTGTAACAGCAATTAAACACACAATACTGTACTTTAAAAGCATTTGAAGGCATGGAAAGACATTAAAATTAATTGCAGAATAGTCTCAATCCCATAAATATGCAAAATAAATTTTTTCTTTAATGTTCTTTCTGAGTAATATTGATCCCGGGACTCAGGGGGTAATACAAATCATGAAACCCACATGGACTAAAACAGGTGATCTAATCCATGTTATAGATTGCTTGATTGCGAGTGCGAGCAGCAAATATTACTTATTGTCACCAACTAATTTGTTGCCCCAGATTGCAGATTACGTCTAACTTCCATGTTTTACTAATGTCATGATGAGGTCTCATTTACTATTGGCTGTGTCTAAGAAGTAAATTACAGGCTTGCTTAAATATTGTCAGATCATATGATCACACCCTCTGAAATCAGACTTAACAAGGCAGGGTTTACAAGTTTAGGCTTAAGGAGGTAAATTGTGGGCTTGAGTCAATAGAATAAATCTAAACCTTTAGAGAGAAAAACACTGGCGTCCAAATTTACGAGTTTAAGGTATTTGCAGACTTTTAACAGAGTAAGGTCCTATATTTGTAATTCTACCCCCCACCCATGACCACATTATCCATTAAGGAAACTAGGCAGCCGCCCCCCAAAAAAGGGTTCCTGGCTTTAAAAAAAAGTTAAATGTTTCAGTTCATAGACTGGCTACTAGGGGATAACCACCTAGAACAAGAGAGTTACAACAGGAAAGGGAACTTACATGTACAGAAAAGGCAAAAATGGGTCCGTGGAGGTGCTCCTCCACTTCACTGCCTAAGAGCTCCAAAAAGGTAGATACGGCCCTGCCCCCACCAAGCAGATATAAAGGGTATCATAGAGGCATTTAAATCCTGGACTGTTGGCAGCCCACTGTCCTAGATAGGTAAAGGGTCTCCCAACATGTTATCTATTACTATTATGATGAATAAACTATATAACATAAAGAAGCTAAAGGTGTTGCAAATTCCTTGCTTACATTACCTCAGATTATAGTGCACCTCATATAGACAATTGCAACCTATTAAAATGAAACCGTTTGAGATAGTTTATCAAAAAGCTAGTATATAAGGAAAGATATTTAAAGAATAAGTTAAATGTGCTGATGACCAACAGCATCACACAAATTGTACAAGCATATGTTTTTAAGTAATGTCCAAACTTCTATGTCTCTTATATGAAAGAAGACACTAGGAAAAAGTATTTATGCATAAGAGATGCTAGAAGCCCCCCAAAAATGAATCCCATAAATAATAGAATATATTTATCTCACTGTAAGTGCTCTTCATGGTGTGAAAGAGCTATTATATGTTAAAATTATCTTTTTTTTTTTTAAATTACACTAATAAAAGCTAAAAAAAATCTAACGTTTTAAGTCTGTTTACCTACACAGTGCATCCTGCCTACTGACTGTTTCATTAATAACAGATAGCCAAGCATGCGTGAAGACAATGATTGATAGCAGTTTTTTCCCTGAACTAAGGAATGTACTGAAAAGTTAACCCCTAACAGACCTATTTAGGTTTATCTATAATTCTATGCACTGCACAGATAAATTCATTAAGGGTTATCTCTCTCTCTCTCTTTTTTTTTTCTTTTGCTCACTACACAGAGCTATAACTGCAAGTCTGAAAGAGGGCAGTCAGTTACACATGTAAACACAGCATTACTTTATTGAAATCTCAGTGAAAAATACACATTTCAAAAATTCTAAAAGTATTTTAACATGCTTTTAGGAGATCTTTACTGTGATGGGTTCCAAATTGTGCTGAATTAAGTGTCTATTTAAGCAGACTGGCATATATTTAAATTCACAACATTGCTGTGATTTTATGGGTGTTGTTGTTCAGTCAAGGAATTCTGCATCTGTTCTCAAGAGCTATAGGGGACAGAATCCTGGTTTATTCATAACATGGATACAAAGCTCTGCAATGCCCATCGTATATTCCAACTTTCATCCATCATTAGCTCACCTCATTCCACTTTGGTCTACATGAGTTCTCCCATGCTGCCCTCATCATATGGATTTTTCTACCTGCCTATTCACAACTCTCCACATTGTCCATACATTGAAACAGTGTTGTATACTCATCTATTCAGAGAAGCTTACAGCCATGCTCCCTAATGTCCCCTTAACAAATTATCTTACAAGAAACAGTAAGTGTCTCATTTCCATGAATCCTAACACCAAATCACCATCAAGCAGTTCCCTTCAGTATCCTTAATATTTAAAGTGTAACCTCAACTTGGCTCCCTGCGACTCACAAGTCCTTCGGTGCCTGGATGTATTATTTTATTTGGTCTGTTTTTTTATATTCACACATTGTGATATCATATATGCTATAGTACCTGAAGTGTATTCTTTATGTATAGTACAAAATCAAGTATCCATTCTCTATTTAAATGGTACCTGGTCTAATAGCATTTGATTGTGCTCTACATCATTGCAGAAACCTTCACGATTGTAAGTGTTATCCATTGTCCAGCAAACGAGGAATATAATAAATGATGCATCCCTTAGCTTTTTCTACAAGCGGTTGTTCCCTTAAGTACAATTCCATTTGCTTCACATATCAATGACATATACTGTTTTATATGACCTATATCCTGAAATATATTCAGCATCTGTTGTAAGGTTAATTTCACAATTCACTTGTTCTGGCCTTGCAGTTGCTTTACAACTAGCTATTAAACCTTTCACTTTGTGAGGGTTTACAGCACCACCTCGATGAATGGACTGAATGCCAGCCTACAGATGCTTAAAGGGTCTTCCTAGCAATGCATTGCTGCTCATATCTGGCTTACTGTCCAACACCGACTACATCTACAATAAATATCATATAATAAATATGTGATTCACCATCATGTTCCAAAAAAGAGCCATTCTACAAGACTTAGGGCCTCATTCAAATGCAATTTGGCCAATTGAATAATTTGGCCAATTACAGAAGTTTTTCGTTAGTGAACTTCTATCCGAAAGCAAGGTCTTCACTAACTAAAAACTTCTGTAAAAAAATATTCTCTGTGCTTATATTCAATTGGCCAAATCGCATTTGAATGAGGCCCTTAGATTATAAACCATACACAAGAAATATGGGTACTTGTAGTTTTTATCATTTGAGTAGGTTCCTCCATTCACTATACTCACCAAGATTACTGAGCATGCTCACACTGATTCTCCACATAGTTGCTGATTGCTATTGATTGCATGATGTAAATGAATTGCTATTGTGCAGATGTAATACTTTAATTGATACAGTAAATGTGTCTATTCACTAACCAATATTATGAAAATATTATTATATACTGCATTCACTGGCTGTTTTCTATTTAAATTAATCTGCAATTTAAAAATATGTTCCAACTTGTATTAAAATAGAAATCAGCCAGCAAACAGAGAATATGAACCAGTAATATACATTCATAATATTTACCTTTATACAGTTTATTTATAATTTAGGGAATAGACAGCCCAAGATGGTTCAGTTTGAGAGCAGTGAGTTTAAAGGAGAAACATTCTTACAATATAACATTGCAACATTGTAACACTGCTTATTGTATCTTTGTTTTGGCATCAAAGCGCCCCAAATAAGTCCCTACCTATATGGGTAAGAAACATATTCTAGTTTCTCATTTGGGGTCAATGCATTAATTTTCCCTTTTTTACGAAATTTAAAATTTCAGTTAGAAGCATAAAAACGCATCAGATAGTGAGTATAAATAATGGAAACTGTTGGGAGGAGACTTTGAATGAACATGACATTTCTATCTGTGCATGTTTCTATATTTATATAGACAAATAGGAGTAGATTAACTAAGTCAGCCTTCATCACACTGCTCTGTAGCTCCTTCGATGCTTAGTGAATATACGGGGTAGGCAACCATATAGGTACACAGATTGACAGACTATTAAAATACATTGTCAGAATACAGACTGCTAAAATAGTCAGCATACGTAGACAGTTCAGATTGATAGGCAGTCAAACAAATAGACATACAATCCGGTAGATGGATAGATTGGATTACTGGAGCTATGAAATATGATATATTTAGTCGCAGAAAATATCTGGATAAATAGATGAAAGGAAAAAAAAATAATAATAAAAAAAAATAAAGAAATATATATACTGTGTGTGTGTGTGTGTATATATATATATATATATATATATATATATATATATATATATAAATTATGCTATATTGAGTCTCTCTAGCATATGCATATTGTTTTGTTTTTTGATGATATACAACATTGTCTCTTTTGTTGGCCACGGTATTAATGTGCGTCTCAGTCATACTGAGCCACATGAATACAACATTGAAAATGTCCATAATAATTTGGTTTAGAAACAAGTGGGAAGTTGATTGTATCGTCAATTTCTTATTTAAGCAACACTTGTATGACACTGGGCCCTATTTTATTGTCCAAATTGTACATTTAAAACCACTCATAATGTTGCCAAATATTCTATTATCTACTCCCAATCTAATTACGAGTTCCCCGTCCACAATCCGTACGGCCAGCCAAAGACCCAACTTCGGGCTTACATTTCCATTGATTTCTTATTTTTTTTGCACAGCTCGAACATTATGTCAGCTAAATAATTAAATTCACGCAGAATCAATCTATCTATCCATCCAGATAGAATGATAAATACTTAGAAATACAAATTATTGAATGAAGAATCAACGATCAAGAAAATCTGAGGCTCTTTTTCGGTTTACATTCCTAAACAAAATACTTCAGTTTAATTTCCTTATTTAGAACGGAGAGCCCCAGATGGTTGCATTTAACAAGCTCGCTGTTCAGATTTTCCATTTTGCCTCCAATGTCCACACCCTAAGTCTGGATATTTACTTTTGAGAAAGTCCGTGACCTTTTCAATGGTAGAACACACCAGTGCTGCGTGTGACACACAAGATGATACAATATCTATCTGTTGTGTCCACATTCTTCAGAGTCAATGGCCCTTGTGTGTCTTCTCGAACTGTATCAGTATTGTGCGCCCGGCTTGCAGCATAACAGTATTTTCACAGTTCAGAGACAACCAAGAACAAAAGAACAATGTTCTTAACGTCCTTGTGCAGACTTCTGGATTTTTACTTCCTTACTTCAGAATTAGAGCATTAAGCCAAGGAAAAATGCAAGAGGCAAAGCCTTAGGCAAAATCTTCTGAACTCCAGCATTTCTCCTCTCTCTGATCCTTTCTTGACACAAGTGTCCGCATTGGTATGTGCATAGATATCTTTGTGATCTGCTTATCTGATTTAGAAATACTCTATGATATTTAAAATACTAAAACAAGAATTGCAATGTAATGTAGAAATGGAATCACAATTACATATGTTTTCCAAGATGTCAATCCCCCCTTATTAATACATTCTAATAGTTAATTATCACAATATGCAGTTTAAGAATTAAGAAAGTATGCTTCTATTTTACCATTGTGTGTAATCTGATCGGTAAAATGAAATATGAGCGGCATTTGTAATTTTATTTTAATATCCATAAACTGATACTTTAACTGAAATCTGCTACTAGTCATGTAATTTAAGTAAAATGGGAATAAAACATAACCTTTAATAGAATCATTTAAAAATACATAGACAATAAAATTATTGGCGTACATATATATTACACATACAGTCATCCTGGTTAAAGTGGCAACCTAAAGCACACAGTGGGCAAACATCCTGCACTGCAATAAGTCCACCATGTCTACCTCCTTTCTGGAAGGTTGCCATCATGGCTAACCCCAAATCTAACTCAATCCCCCAAACATAAAGTAAATTCCAATCTAACTAAATAAAGATACACACTTACCCCCAAACCAATGGGGAAGAGCAAAAGACCACCGCTTCGATCTACGAGTGTGAACTACATAGGAAGTCGTAGTCTGTCTATTATTTTTTTTTTGTACTATTCTGTCATTTCCAACTCTCCGTGACCTCGTGTATGGTAACACACCAGAACATCTTTATGTCCATGGTCATGCTGATCCACTTGGTATTCATGGCAGAAAGACTGGAGTGGGTTGCTATTCCTTCTCCAGTGTCCCACAGCATACAGCTCTTGGTATTCCTAGGTGGTCTTCCATCCAAATACCGACCAGACCCAACCCTGCTCGGCTTCAGGGTGATATGACCTCTTGGTTCACTGACTTCAAATCCAACCCAGGTCAACCATACCCTACTCGGCTCCTTGGTTCCCTGATTTGGAATCAAACCCAGGTTGGCAGCGGTGGAGTCCTAACCACTGAACCACCGGTTTCAGTCTATTGTAGTGCATCATGATGCCAACTGTGGGCTTTCCGGCTGCTGCTTCAACCAGGTAGTGTGTATGTATAATATTTATGTATGGCAATGATTTTGTGTATGTATTTTTAATGATTCTATTAAAGGTTGTATTTTATTCCCATTTTACATAAATTACTTCTATACAGTATTTTGCACTAGGAGATATATGTGTCAATTTGTTGACTAGACGTGTAATCTGCTCCTAAATATGTAATCTGATCATTTATTTATACTGTGATCCTTCAGCGGTACTATTATCCTTCAAAGGTAATCAGATCCTAAACATAGAAACCTATATTGATGACAAATAGCATCCAGTAGGCATGTTAAGTCTATCCATTTTGTCTACCTAAATATTGGCTTAATAACCCCTCCTTGCATATTCCAGACAAGAATTAAGTTCCTTTACTGTGTCTGACCCTGCGGCTTCTATCTAGACACTTTTCAATGTATCTATTACTCTTTCTGTAACGTTGTACCTTTGCACATTATCCCTAAATTTTCCACCTTCCAACTTCAAATTATGAGCCATTTCCTCCTCTTCTTAAATATATTTCCCTCCTGGATGTCATTGTATCATTTGATCTATTTGAAGGTTTCTATCATATCTCCTCTCTCTTCTAAGCTATACATATTAAGCTCATGATGTTTTTCCTAATACGTATAATCTTTTAGATCATGCACCATTGCAATTGCACTTATTTGATTTGCTATTTATTAATATCCTTTTGGAGATCCTCTGGACACAATATTCTCGGTTACGTCTCGGGATCTACAAAATCCGCTAACTTTAATCTGGTTTGTAGTGTGGAGGATCATTTGTTTACTGTATGACTTGAATCTTCCTCTGTAACATTATACTATTAAATATAATCTAATACTATGTCTGTAATTAGTATGTGTGCAGAAGCTTAGTTGTATCTATCTATATATTTATCTATTATTCTATCTATCTATCTATCTATCTATCACTATATCGATCTATCTATCTATCCATCTATCTATCCATCTATCACTATCTCTATCTATCTATGTCTATCTATCACTATCTCTATCTATCTATCTGTCACTATATCTATCTATCTGTCACTATATCTATCTATCTATCTATCTATCTATCTATCTATCTATCTATCCATCTATCCATCTATCACTATCTCTATCTATCTATGTCTATCTATCACTATCTCTATCTATCTATCTGTCACTATATCTATCTATCTGTCACTATATCTATCTATCTATCCATCTATCCATCTATCACTATCTCTATCTATCTATCTATCTATCTATCTATCCATCTATCACTATCTCTATCTATCTATCTATCTATCACTCTATCTATCTATCTATCTATCTATCCATCTATCACTATCTCTATCTATCTATCTATCACTCTATCTATCAGTATCTCTATCTATCTATCTGTCTATCTATCATTATCTCTATCACTCTATCTATCTCTCTCTCTCTATCACTTTATCACTCTATCACTCTATCTTTCTATCTATCACTATATCTATCTCTATCACTATCTATCTATCTATCTATCTATCTATCTATCTATCTATCTATCTATCTATCTATCTATCTATCACTATCTCTATCTATCTATCTATCTATCACTATCTCTATCTATCACTATATCTATCTATCACTATATCTATCTATCTATCATCCTTTTATCTGTCTATTCCCTGAAGCGGGCAACATTATTTTGATCTATACTAATGTACTCGTAGGGTGACAAAAATGATTTTATTTTTGATTCTGCTAAAGCTTTACATTGCACTGGGATAGAAAATCTTTATATATTTACTAATTCTCCAGAAGAGGGCCCCTATGTTCATCATAAAAGCAGCCTTTACAATAAAGCCTCTAATTAAATCACTGCAAGGTTCACTTGATACAGAGAAAGCAAGACTGTATATTTCCTTGATCTTATATTAATGCGGGTTCATCATTTTTAATGCATGTCAAACTTTGTTTGATTTTCCTGTTTGATGTCAGGAAAATGCACTAAACACAGAACTGATCGCAATTCTATAAAAAAAACTCCATGACGGTGCACTATAGGATTAATACGGCCATTACTATGTTTTAGGTTTTTTTTATACAGAATGTGAAGTAACTATAATGTAACCAGATGACTCACTGCTGCAAAGTGCCACTTATAACATATATATTATATACACAGTTGAAGTACTGTACAACCATTTTATAATACAGAACATGTTAAAGGAGCACAGTAGATTAGAAATAGCACCACATCTTTGTGATAAAATGTACAAAATAACAATATTAAGATGTGTAAGTCATTTTGTTTCTAAGTGGCTCCTTTCATTAGGTCCATCACTGGTGTGGGAGCTTGTTCTCTATGGACGTAGAGAAATCATATAAATATAGAAGAAATTAAGTACTGAGCAAAAAAATAGTAACACAGGCGTCACCGGGTTTAGGATGAAATACATTCCTGAGAATGTCTTTAAACCAGATTTGTATGTAACTTGGATCTCTGATGAATAATAAATATAATACTATAATGGTTTGTAGGGTTCCCTGGGGGCCCAGTGGTTAGGATGCAGGTTCGAATCCAGCCAGGGAACGAAGAGGTCAAACTGGCAAGTACTTGGATGGGAGACCACCTGGGAATATCAGGATCTGTATGCTGTGGTCCACTGGAGAAAGAACTGGCAACCCACTCCAGTATCTCTGCCATGAAAACCAAGTGGATCAGTGTGGTGTGTTGTCTATGAGGTTATGGAGAGTCAGAAACGGCTGAGCAACGCCAAATACATAATGGTTCAAATGTGGTGGTGGTGGTGGTGGTGGTGGTGATAATAATAATACAATGTAATTCTGTAATAATATTAATAATAAGTTACAGAACCTATGGGGCTCTTTCTTTTAACTCAAACATAAAAACAAACTCCTACAAAAAGCATTGGAAGCCCGTTCTTAGGTACAGGTCATCTTTACATTAGCTTGTTTGTAACCTGGAGACCACCTATAATTGTTGGAGCTCACGATCAAGCTGGCCAATAAGGAAGCAATATTCAGATATTTTATCAGCAATTATGATGGTTAATGGAGAAAAAATATCCCAGTGTATGCATTGATCTGATGTGGATGAAACATTTGGACACCAATTATTGATTAAAAGCCATGTGATGTAACTAGGAGATAATCTCACAGACTACACCCAACAGCACATTTCATTATTATTATTCTGAAGCAGGCAGATAAATCATTAAAAGATGTGTGGATTTTTCAATGTTTGTAGAGGAGCAGTTGTGTGATATTGTTATACTATATGCTGTATTCCCCACAGATTTTGGAAGTTGCACATAACCTGCAATCCAAGGCTACAAATTAATTAGTGGCAATAAATAATATTTGACAGTCAGGCACGCAATAAAGCAATCTAGCAATCTATAAAATGCATTAGATAATCTGTTTTAGTCCATGTGGTTTGTACGATATGTATTAACCCCTTGAATCCCTGGATCAATATTACTCAGAAGCAACAGTTTAAACAATATTTTTAATGGTATATTTATGGGTTTGAGACTTTTCCAATAAATTCTAATGTGTCTCCATGCCTTCCCATGCTTTTAAAGTACAGTATTGTGTGTTTAATTGCTGTTACAGCTTTAATAAGTGTTTTAAAAAAGTCCCTGTGAGTCCTATTTAGTACTCGTAATATTTTTGGCAGAAATGTGATACTTTTTTTCAGTTGCGGGTCAGACTTAATTTGCAAGCTAGAGCTACTAGTGTAATAGAAAATCGATTATGTGTAACTTTAATTATTTAGCGCTTGTAATGTTCAAGCTGTGCTAAAACCAATGGAGTGCTAAGGTTGGTTTTGAGGGTTTTGCTGGCCTGTAGTGATTGTGGATGGGGAACTCGTAATCGGATTGCGAGTAGCTAATAAAATATGTGGCAATATTAAGAGCAGTTTTAAGTCCATATAAAGTCACAAATTGTGCAATAGAATAGGGCCCTATATTTCTAAATTCATACTTTTTGCCCGTCTAAAAAGTTCCAAGCATATCCTTTGATAGCATTTTTGTCTTTGACGTCATCGGCAATGTTTTAAGTAATGGCATAAATGAGAAATTGAATAATGATGCCAGACACGTTCAACTACTGTTAGTATATATGTTTAATCCAATACAATTGGAGAGATTTATTGCAATATTCTCCACTAAAATGACTTTTGTTTCTTAAATATATTTCTGAACTCTGATTTAATTCTTCGATATTACAACCATTGTAAATAAAAATAGTATTCACAATTGTAAACACAATCTATTCTGGCGTCTGTAAAATAGGTTTGTCTTCGACCCGTTTCTGTTGTTTTCCTTGAGTCCCTAGCGAGTGGCAGGTGGAATATGTTGCATCCCTTGTAAATTTCATACAAAAATTGATGGAAATTGTATTAAAAGTGCTAATATAGCCATCTTTTTTCAAGATACTTTATTATGTTCATGTTAACAAATTCTATTTCCAGCTGCGGAAATTTAAGACTGGTAATCAAAATCTGTATTTTTTTCCCTCTTGGGCCAAAGCCATTATTGGCTTTCTGTATCTGAACTCATACTAATAGTTTATATTAAATTGATTTCCTGCAGAACAATTTACTACATAAACTGAATTACCTTTTCGTTAACCCAGGATATCGAGAGAAAGTTGAGCCAAACAATTCAATGTTTAATATTTTGGAAAAAGTTTGATTTTATTGCATTAAATTATTGCAGATGCTCATTTTTTCCAATATATTTCATTTTCAATTTTAGAACAACTATTAAAATGTACAATACCATCATTACTGCATAAAATGTTGATGCCTTATGAAGAGTCAACATTATAAAATATTAATAGAAGTGGAACAAAACATTTATGAAAACACAATATATTTGGCACTTTAAAAAAAATAGTTAAGGTCCCTTTTTTGAAGGATTCCATACGTGACCTCAAAAGTTGGGCATAATGCTTGGTGTATAATTGGCCAGACCTGATGGAGGAGGTGGATTGGTGTATGATGAGGCATGAAACAAGAGCCCAATTGGTCTATGTAAGATGTGAGTGTTGTAGACCTGACCAACTAATAAGCTTCTTTTAAAATGGAAGAGGTGAATGGTGCATTGGGTTGTGGAAAGATGGTTGGATTGGGGATAGATGGTTGGATTGGGGAAAGATGATTGGTTGGATTGGGGATAAATGGTTGGATTGGGGATATATGGTTGGATTGGGTAAAGATGGTTGGTTGGATTGGGGATAGACGGTTGGATTGGGAATAGATGGTTGCATGGCTTTTAAGAGGCCACAGTAGTCCTAGTGAGACATGTTTAGCTGTTCTTACGCTCATTCACCATATTTTTACCAGCATAGTTTGTCGGACTATTAATCATCTTCATTGAGTTTAATGAAATGAGGATGCTAAATTGTTTACTTAATGAAGTGACATGATCAAGGTTAAAGATTTGCACTGCGTATGGATATGCCCCTTCTGGATCGCTACCTTGTTGTGGTGAAGGGTCTTGTGTACCTTAATGAGACTGTAAGGTATAACATGTAAGGCCACCCAAGATGGGAAGGTCATAGCAGAGACGTCAAACAAATCTCTGTCCATTGGAGAAGAAATTGGCAGCCCACTTCAGTATCTTTGCCAGGAAAACATTATGGATATGCACAACCAGTGAATTTAGCAATTGTGCCAGGCGTGCTGTGATCCATATGGTCATGGAGAATCGGATATAATTAAACAGCAATATGGATAAACCTTGATCTTCATTCAAACTGGTTGTTTTTACAAAAAAAAAAACTTTGGGTACTCAATAGCTTATCCTTTTTTACATGTTTAAAAAATAACGTCAAACACCGACCCTTTTCTCTAGTCAATTTAAAAAACCTTGCTAAAGACTTTTATCATATAATTAAAATATACTATTTTGAAAAACTGTACTTGAAAGTATGCAACCTATTTTTAGAATGTGGGGAAAATACAGCCTTTAATATATTATCTGTTATATGCAATGCTGGGGAATCTTTCATTTTGATATCTGCTGATCAACTTGACCATGGCTAGATTTTAGACTAAGCAAACAAGGCATCTACCTAGGTGCACCTCCATGGGCGTGGGAGCCCAAAAAATCTGACGGGGGGATAATTCAACTCTACTCCCAGGACAGGAATGTATGTATATATGCCAACTTATTACGTATACATATGTATATAAGATAAATTGCCCGGTTGCTGCAGTGCCCTTCAAAAACGTTTATTTATTTGTTTTAAATATTCAATGTCCCTGGCCCCCCTTCAATATAATTAATTAAAAAATATTTTTTAAATATGTAAATATATATACAGTATAATTTGATATATACAGAGCGTGTGTTTGTGTGTGTATATGTGTATATATATATATATATATATATATATATATATATATATATATATCTATATCTATATATATATATATATATATATATATATATATATATATATATATATATATATATATACATACAAAACAACAAAGTCAGAGGTGCTCATCAGAGAACGAACCAACCTTATTAGGTTAGTTCTATGGCCATGATAAGCCACTCTGAGAGCAACCTCTTTTAGCCACTTGTGCCCTTCACAGGGAGAAATATCCTGTAGTATATCAGGGTAATAGGGGACTCCAGACGTGGACCCCTTGCTCACTGTGACTTAGGGAGTTCAGATGCACCTCACTGACGAGGCCCATAAAGGCCGAAACGCGTCTGGGGTTTGCTGTTTCTCCTGTCCAGGGTAGAATTGCCTGGTATTTCGGGGCTGGGTTACTCTTTTGAGTGGGACCAGACTCATATACTACAGGATATTTTTCCCTGTGAAGGGCACAAGTGGCTATAAGAGGTTGCTCTCAGAGTGGCTTATCATGGCCATAGAACTAACCTATTAAGGTTGGTTCGTTCTCTGATGAGCACCTCTGACTTCTATATATATATAATATATAAATAAATAAATTAGACCTGTAGCTGTTGGTAGAGATGTATATGCAATATGCACTTGTGCACTCAGGGGTCGCTTAAGGAGTTCATGAGTAGGAGTGCCAAATATGTAAATTCGGCCCTGGAAGAGTTTAAATGAACATAAAGAATCTTTCTGCACATTAAAAATGTGCATTTTCAGTTAGTCTAATGGCAAGCACATTAGTTTATAAGGAAACACATTCTTCTGAGAAAGCAACAAACAGATGTGCCTAAGAAAAGATAGATACGATAGATACGATAGATACGATAGATACGATGGATACGATAGATACGATAGATACGATAGATAGATAAGATAGATATGATAGATACAATAGATAGATAGATACGATAGATAGATAGATAGATAGGTAGATAGACAGTAAGATACATTTAGATGTTTTCATCAGCAGCTGGATATAGTAACCATGCTATGCTTGGAAAAACTGTTCACGAAAATCAATGTGGTTTTGAATTACATGACACAACTGGTTCTAATTATGGCACAAACAGTGCAGGGTAACATTAATTTTGGTCATGTTTCCTCATGTGCCGCATAAAACAGAAGCAATACAAACCTGGACATGTAACTCACAAAGTTGATACTTTTCCAATGTTCTAAGAAATATTTCAGTATTAGATCTTGTCACGTTCCTTTATTCTCCCGTACACCTGAGCAAGTTATAAATCTCTCAGCGGAAGCTCTTACAGTCAGATGTACTAAACCTAATTATATAGTAACTTTGCAAAGCTATCAAAATGTATTCCTCGTTGTAGAAGTGTCAAAAAATAACTGCATTAAAAAAAAAAAATCTATTTTTTAACAAATTGAGGTAGAAAAAAAAAGTTCTGTATCGATTTGGGCCCTATTCTATTGCCCAATTTGTAATTTATACACACTTAAAATCACTCTTATATTTGCCACATATTCTATTACCTACTTTCAGTCCCATTATGAGTTCCCCATCCACAATAACTACGGACAAGCCAAAGACGCAAAACCTGCCTTAGAACTCCATTGGTTTTAGCACAGCTCGAATATTACGAGCTCTACATAACTAGTTACACAAAATCGATATTATCTTAGACTTTTAGTGCTAGATCTCAAAGTCTTATCCGCAACTGAAAAAAGTGTCTGTCAAAAATATTACAAATGCTAAATAGGACTCACAAGGGATTTTTCAAACTCTTAGAGCTGAAACAGCAATTAAACACACAATACTGTACTGTGAAAGCATTGAAAGACATTAGAATTAATTAAACAAAAGTCTTAAAACCACAAATGTGCAGTTAAAAGATATCAATCCCGGGACGCAATGGGTTAATACATATCATGAAACCCACATGGACTACGACAGATGATCTAATGCATTTTAAGTGGTGCTTGATTGTGAGCCCAATCTGCAAATATTACTTACTGGCACTAATTAATTCTGAGCTTCCGATTGCAGATTACGTCTAACTTCCATGTTTTTCTGATATCATGATGACCGTCTCATTCACTATTGGCTGTGTCTAAGAAGTAAATCACGGGTTTGCTTAAATATTGTCAGATCGTATGATCACGCCCCTGAAATCCTATCTAAACAGGCAGAGTTTACGAGTTTAGGCTTCAGGAGGTAAATTGCGAGCTGGAGTCAATAGAATACATCTAAACATTTAGAGAAAAAAACACCCAACGCCAAATTTACCAGTCTGAGGCATTTGCGATCAGCTAATAGAATAGGTACCTCTGATTCTATAGTTGTATTATATCTCATCAGGGCCGGCATCACAAAACACTTGTAAGAGAGAGGGACCCCAAACACACTCTTGCTTCTTTTTCCAAAGTATAAAATACCTCAAGACTGATTCATGGTCACACATGTTAGGGGAATTTACTGAGCATCTCAAGTGGTTGAGGTATACACCCCTGATTCACTATGTACTATTTCTTATAGGGAAATACTGAGACGACAGCCCATCTCACCGAAGATGCTCACTAAATTCTCCAATTTACTGGTACACCGCGAAACAAGCCTACGGTACACACGGTACACTGAAACATAATCACACGCCAAGAGTCCCATGAGTTAGACGGATGACAACCAGTAACTCATAAGTGACACACATTAAAGAACTTAAAATACCCATAATGTATAAATACAATCAAATTACAAAATGCTTATTACTGAAAGAAAAATCCCATATGATAGTGAAACAAAAGTATTCTCAGTTAGATGAAAAAATACAAATTTGTGGAATTTAATTGCAATTCAAATCAGTGTTAAGTGGTGTGGTCCCCAGATATAAAGCTTAAAGGGCCAGCGTAAGTGCTTTTCTCCATTAGGTAAAACTAAAAAATTATTTGTAACTCCAAGACAGTCTTTAGTGAGAAGGTAAAGTTAAAAACACTGTCAATAATGGTCAATACTCCCCCCCCCACACCCCCATTCTCATTGTCCTAGACACTATTATCCAGATAAAAGTCATCTTAGATTGTATGAATTATGCAGGTAAGATTACCTAGAGCATACTCGGCAGGATAAGGGAGGCTATGACCAAGACCCATTTATTTATATATATATATATATATATATATATATATATATATATATATATATATATATATATATATATATACCATCTTGGTGGTACCACTGATGCATTTCAGGATAAAGAAGGTGCAGTATCTTAATTTTGGAACAAAAATAGACCTTTAAAATAAATGTTTTTTATAGACACTTGCATCATTTTATGAAAAAAGCAAAAAAACACAGCGACAAATATTTATAGATTAACATTTACAAAGCCCTTTGATTGTATCTGCCATAACTTAGACAGTAAGGCCCAGTTCTATTTAAGGCTGATGTTTCTCGGTGTACTACTACTGTTCTTTTTCTTATCATGTCTTAAAGGGAAGATTTCACCAAGATTATAATATACCTAAGCATCGATTTATTTTTATTTACTTTATTTTATTAGGAAATGCTTAAAAAAAAACGATTTTATTGTAAAAATAACTGTTAAGAAAAACATTTTTCCTTGATTGGGTCTGCCCTGTGCAACTTCAGCATCTCTGTGAAGTACAGTGCTTCAAATTAGCCTGTAAGTGACCTCTCTCAAGTATCATGTTACAGAATGTCACTGTTTGGTTCAAGGAGACCTCGGAGACGATAAACCAGTTATGAACTATTTGTAAGATTGTGGGCAGAAAAACAGAGCTTTAAAGCATTTCTCAATGAAATAAAGTATAAAAAATAAAAAAAATAAAAAAAATAAAAAAAAATATATATATATATATTACACACATTATATACCTACTGAAATCCAGAAACCTTCCATGTCCCTTTAACTTGCAGATCATTACACACAGTCGTTCCACCTAAAAAAATACAAATTACAGATCTATTTTAGCCGCATCTAAACATTAGTGCAATCTCAGCATATTGGCCCAAAGGAGTTGTTATCTGACACGCGTTGGGTTGGATTTCCATCTCTGTGTGGGACAGCTGCACCGCGCAGATGGTACAAACTGAACAGACTTCTAGCTCAGGATAAACTTAAAGCTCGTATTTAAACAAAGGCTCCAGATCGCTATAATGTGAGCCTGGAATATTTACTGCTGAAATGTACAGTGAATCAGATCTGATATAACACCATGGGAACGAGGCAATCATTTAATATGGTTTATTTGAAAATATGTAGTATCTAGTATAAATATATAGAGCCTGACTCAATTCAGCTTTCGCAAGTTACTGAAGCCTTGTAAGGGAGGTCGCAAGTTAATTTGCTATTCAAATTGCATGTCTTTGAGGGCTCCAAGCGGTTACGCGTTACGGCCTTGAAAAAATTACGATGTTTAAAGCCATAACTTACAGCCTCCTGAAGCCTTTGATCTTACTCTTTTTCGTAAGAGTTACGATCATTAAAATCACAAATCGCTATTCAATTGATACAA
>CM050176.1:31982531-32005031 GCA_027410445.1 Discoglossus pictus | reverse complement strand
AGCCTGCAATTGCCTTCAAACCCGTAAATGGCAAATGTCAATCAATCAAGTTGGTTAAACACCTGTTCGTAACACTGTAAAAGCAAATACAAACACACTACTGTACCTCATAAATACTGGGAAAGTAATGCACGACATTAAAATAAATTGCACAACAGTCTCAAGCTCGCAAATCTGCAATAAAAAAAATATTTTTTATTTTGTTTTATTTGCGTGTTAATACAGTTATCTGGCCACCCACATGGACTAGACCAGTTGATTTATTGATTTTTTATTGATTTCTACATTTCAGGATTGCGAGTCTGATCGCATATTGGACTTCTAAACACTAAATGATTGTTGTCTAAACTTCTTGTTTTCCTGATGTCATGATGGCGGTCTCATTTACTATTGGCTCTGTCTAGAATGTAACTTACGGTCTTGCTTAATTGATCATAATCATGCCCTGAAATGCTACTTACAGCTTTATGGTTTTAGACTTTAGCCCTGTAATTGCGGGCTTGAATCAATTGAATACAGCCGGAATTGTAGCAAATTTCTAACCCGCAGACATACGACCTGTATGAAGGTAATTATAGGCTTACAATTGAATGGGTGCCTTATTATATTCCCTCCACGTTGAAAACCGTAGCCCGTAACGTAGCCCCCATGAATTACGGCTATTAAACTGGGCCCCGTAAAGCAACCAAACAACGGCTTGCGGGGTAAGGACGAGAAAAGGCTATGGGATGCGAAAATGTGAACTGCGCCCACGGATCCTTTGATCTGTCCAGCCCGTAACTATTACATTCCAATAACGCTATTAAATTGCAAAATATTCACTCGCGTTCAAGCCCGTAACCTGCAAATGGAGTCAAAAAGCCAACAGGTACTAGAGAGGACCCGCAAGTGGGTTAAAGTCCAATCCGTAGCACTGTAAATGAAAATATACACACACTACTGTACTTATAGATAAAGGGAAAGTGATGTTAGGTATTAAAATTATTAGCACAACCTTCTCAAGCTCGCAAATCTGCAATATAAAATACTTTATTTTCAGTTTAATTTCCGTGTTATATTGATCCCGGCAATCAATGTGTTAATACAAATAATGGAACTCTCATGGACTAAAATATAATCTTTACATCTTTATTAATATTGCATTATTTCTGGAATGCGGGTCCGATAGAGACCCGTAATTGAAGCCCGTATGTCTTTGAAATCCAACCTCCATTTTCCAGTGACGTATTGATGATGATCTCGTTAACCATTGGCTTCATCTAAACCCTTAACTACGGGTTTGACTAATTGATCATGTTCACTGCCGCACATCCAACATGCAAAATATCGTTTACGGGTTTGCTTCTCAAGCCCGTAACTTGCAAGCCTGTAAACTCTAATTTAATTGCTCTGTAACTCGGCCAAATTTCAAGCCCGCAGCCGTTGCGGGGCGCTTGTTGCCGCTATGGGCTTGGAATTTAATAGGGCTATATGTGTATCAGCCCACTTTTACTACAGTGCAGATTGCATAAGTGTGACAATATCTTGCAAAGTATAGTTTTTCTTAAATTGAGGCTTTTTTACCATTATTCCCGCTAGATTAAAGCTTGTTTCCATTTGATTACTTGTATTTATGTATGTGTGTAGATCTCTCTACAAGTTTGTGACTATATATGGGTATGTATGTGAGTTGGAATTAATAGGGGAATTTGCAAATACAGACTATACGGTCTCCTTGATGCAAGGCACATTATACTTTTTTTCCCCTCCGGGCTGGATGTCTAGAACAAGCCCTTCTTGTGACTTGAGCCAAAATCTCCAAATATATATGATTTACAACAACTTCTTTCTAAATGTAAATGACTTAGTAATTTTAGATACAATGTACATTTCAATAAATAAACTGAAAATGTTAATGTTTAAGTTTAACTAAGCAAATTTACAAAAACTTGATAAGTTAAACAAAAATGTAAAACACATTCGGGTACCTATGATAAAAAGGCCCCCAATTTTAAAGGATCACTGTGTGAATGTGTTTTTTTTTTAAGGCATATTACCCATGAATACAGTATGTTAAAATATGAGAACTGAGCATTTTTACATATTTTATATTTTTTTTAATTCAATTTGTGTCCATTTGCAGCTCTGATCAAGTACTGCATATCCTCCTTAGCTGCTGAGTCACTCTAGGAGGCTTCCATGTAAACAACGGGGCGTGCGCACATGGCTGTGCATGGAGCTGCTTCTGGGATCACTCACAGAGCCTGGAGGAACCATATAATTTATATAGATGACGCCTAGTCTGGCACAGCCACAAAGGAGGATATGTAGTGCTTGATCAGAGCTGCAAATGGATCCACATGTAATAAAAATAAAACATTTAAAAAAAAGGTACATTTTGTTACGTAATATGCCTAATTTTCACTCTTTCATATAGTGTTTCCTTAAATTATGTCTGATGTTATATTGTATATGTGTTCAAGATCCCATACCTGTGATAATGAAGGCTCTACAGTTTGTGTAAGTATAAAAGGTACTTAGCAGCTTTCTATATTGACTTCCCAGTAAGTACTTAAGTACATCACACTTACCATTAACTGCTGTATAGTGCATCTACTCTCAGAAAAACCCACAAAATCGGTTAATTTTCACTTTTCAAAAATTTTCCTTTTGTTACTTTTGTGTTTACATGTAAAATGTCTGGTCTCGGTAGCTTGTTTACTTCACGAAAAGCCCATATTTATTCATCATTTCTCCATTGCTGAAAGCTTTTCCTGTGGGATTATCTCCCCGAGTGGTACGTACACAATTCAGACTGAGACTGTAATGTTTTGGAAATGTTTTCAAACATGTCTATTTTCTGAAAGGTGCCGATGCTGACAGCTAGATCTCCGCACAATGGCACAGTTGTCTCCTGTAGATGTTTTTAGCAGTAGTTGATGATAAGGTGCTAACACCACAAATGCATCTTATTATTAAACCTTAGGTACTCCAGTGCTTGGCTGTAACTAGCAAAAATATCCAGTTTATAACCTAGGATTTTGACGTGATGGCTTCATCTATAGTTCTTTGATTTCTCTTCCCTCCTTGCTTTTTTCCATCACCTTCTACTCTTTATGTCCAAGCTGTCTCTCTCTCCTCCATTTACTGTATTTACATCTCTTGGGGAAGCTGTATCTCTCCTCTCCCCTCCCTCTCTTCTCCCTCTAGGCTCCTTCTCTGCCCCCTTTCTGATATTGTATCCCCTTCTTTGGGATGGTTGTGCCCTCAGTTTCTTTTATTGACCAGGCTGGTACATTTCCTCTGATCAGACTGTGTCTTTCCTCCCATGACTATACTATCTCTCTCTTCTCCATTGCTGAGCTGTCTCATATCCATTGGCCAGCCTCTCTACTCCCATGATTAGACTGTCCCTCTTCCCTTATCTCAACTGTCTGTCTACTCCTTTGACCAGTGACTCTCATCTCTTAACCAGTCTCTCTTGTCATCTTATATATTTTCTCTCTCCTATTTCAACATGCTGTATTTACCCTTTGTTCTTCATTGGCCTGGATGTCTTTCATCTCTTGACCAGGGTTTCTTCTCACAATTTGACTAGACTGTCTGTCTCCTCCACTGACCGGGTTGAAGTTGTCTTCCCTTGACCAGATTATATAAAAACTCCATCCACTTCTTTTCTATCATTAACATCAATTTTTTTCTCTCTTCCCCATACATTGTTTTACTCTTTCTCTCTCTCCAGTGCTATGCACATAACTCTTATTCTTCAACTGATTAATCTGATTTTGCTGTCTGTCTTTGTCCTCCTTCGGCACTGTTTTCTCTCACTTCCTTCCCATGACTTTCTTTTTCTTTCTTTCTCTCTCTCTTTACATCTCTTTCTTTCTTTCGTTCTTTTCGTTCTATTTGTTCTTTTTTTCTTTCTTTCTTTCGTTCGTTCTTTTGTTCTTTCTCTCGTTCGTTCGTTCTTTCGTTTGTTCTTTTGTTCATTCTTTTGTTTGTTCTTTCTTTCGTTCTTTCGTTTGTTCTTTTGTTCATTCTTTTGTTTGTTCTTTCATTTGTTCTTTTGTTCATTCTTTTGTTTGTTCTTTTGTTCGTTCGTTCTTTTGTTCTTCGTTCGTTCTTCGTTCTTTCTTTCATGCGTTCTTTCAATCTTTCATTCGTTTGTTCGTTCTTTTGTTTGTTCGTCCATTCTTTGGTTCTTTCTTTCATACTTTTGTTCGTTAGTTTTTTCTTTCGTTCTTTCGTTCTTTCATTCTTTCCCCTAGAATTGTCCAGTGACTGTGCCTTCCAAAGACCATCTTTCTCTTTACTTTCCATGGCAATCTCTTTCCTCCCTGGACTATCTGTCTTCCTCATAAAAAGTCAATTGATTTTGTTTTGCTGCTTAACTTAATTACCAATGTCTGAACTTATTGATAATGAATAATGTAAGAACTGGAGAGGTGTAGCTTTGCTAGCGAGAAAGATCTTGTCCAAAATAGTCATGGACCTCCTAAATAATCTGCAATGCATTTTAATAAAATGTTTTAACCATTACAAAAAGGATTTCTTCATAGAGATCGATAACTCAGCTGATGCACTCAAATCACAGTATGTCAGAAGGAAGCTTAATTGTAGATAGCCTTTCTTACCATTGCATCACTTGTTTTTATGTAAAAGAAAATAATATATAGATATCATTTTTTTTTTTTTTTGCAGTAAAAATAAATGCACAATATAATATTTTTACACAGTGCATTGATTATTTTTCTGTACCTTACTGCAGTGGGCCATAGGCAATGCATCACACCCAGCATCCAGTATACATCTGGGACTCTTTATCCGTCTATAATTGTGCTGACCAGGGCACTATGCCACAGGAACCTGTCTCCGTATAATTCCTCTATTTTACATCTCCAGAGATATATTATTTTCCATCTTTTAACCACAGGTTTGTACGTTGCTCCAAATAACATCAGTACTATGTGTGTCATCAAGTTCTGTGTAATTGTACACTGTAACAATTGCACAATGACAATATGTTCATAATACAGTGTAGATAGCGAAAAAATAAGGTCTGTCAAACTTAAACAATCACGGTATGTTGAAAAAAACTTCCTGTTTGTGACGTATGTAACAAATAAACAACATCAGCAAAATCGTAAATTTAATTGAATACTTGTGTCTTGAGAGCTTCCAACACGGGCTGTTCATCTGTCTGTAGCCTGGAAGGGAGGGATACCCATTTGCATGGCTGGATTACCCATTAGGCCAAATAGGCAGGGGTGCTTCTTTGTGAGGGGTTCCACTTTAAAAAAAAAAAAGGTTCCTGGCTTAGAAAAAGAAAATGCTGCTGTTCATAGACTGGCTACTAGGGGGTAACGACCTAGAACAAGAGAGTTACAAAAGAAAAAATAAACTTCCATGCACAGAAAAGGCAAACATGCTGGGGCTCCTCCACTTCACTGCCTAGGGGCTCCAAAAAGGTAGATCCAGCCCTGCCCATTTGAGATATGCAATAGGGTTAAGAAACATTTAGCTCCCTATAAGAGTTCTTTATGGTGTGAAAGAGCACAGGATTGTATGTTAAAATGATCTATGTTTTAATTACATTAATAACAGATAAAAAGTTTTAAGTCTCTGTTGACATACAAAGTATATTCTACCCACTGGTTGGTGCATGAATAAAAACATATAGATAAGTGCATGTGAGTGCAGTGGTGATTCTCTATGATTGATTGCAGTTTCCCTGGACTTTACATTGCACTGACCAGTTAACCCATAGCTTTCCTGTTAAGGTGACTCCAGCATTCCATGGGTGTACAGATTTGTTAAGGATTCATATTTTTTTAGGTCCCATAGAATACACTTTCTTTAGTCATTCAGTCGTGTTCGATTCTCAGTGACCCTATGGACGCAGTTGTGCTTATGGATTCATGTTTTCTTGGCAAAGATACTGGAGTGAGTTGCCAGTTCCTTCTCCAGTGGACAGTGATTTGTCTGACATCTCTGCTATGACCTGTGCATCTTGGGTGACCATACATGGTATAGCTCACAGCTTCATTGATGTACACAAGCCCCTTCACCAAGATAACGACCCAGAAGGGATATAATACATAGGAAGCAGTATTTTATATCTGAATCCCCACTTTTATCCACTCTTGATAAATATTTATCTGTAATACAGTATGTGTGTGTTTGCATCGCTCAGTTGTGTCTGACTCACTGTGACCTCATGGACCACAACACACCATGCTGATTCACTTGGTATTCATGGCAGAGATACTGGAGAGGGTTGCCAGTTCCTTCTCCCATGGACCACAGCATACAGCTCCTGGTATTCCTAGGTGGTCTCCTATCCAAGTACTGACCAGGCTTAACCCTGCATGGCTTCATGGTGGTGTGACCTCTTGGTTCCCTGACTGGAATCAAACCCATGTCACAGCGGTGAAAGCACCAAATCCTAACCGCTGGACCACCAGGGAACCCAATTATTATAGTATACTATTTGTCAAATACCAAAAAAGATAGAACAAAAATAAAAACAATAGCTATTTTTTTACATAAATTCATTATATCCGGCCTTATTCCAGAGAGTGTACAAAAGAATGATAAACCCATAAATGAGCAAAATAAACAAAAATCAGATGTACTTATAACTTACTAATGTGCATTTTGGGACCAATTAACACAAATACATGAAAAACAACATTTATAGTTTCCAGTTATGGAAATTTGCATAACATGGTTAAAATTAGACTCATAAGAAAGTGCTATTTTTAAACTGTCATATATATTATAAAATAAAGCCTTAAGTCCTTTAGGATGTGGCTGGCTGGAATAATTTAAGAGGCAATTGGATTTGTCTTATTAAAAATCTTTTCAGATGCCTTTAATTAGACAATGCTTTAACTCATAAATGATAAAATAAAGGAATAAACCAGAAATTCAATATATGGAGCAGCATAGAAACATATATCATATAACAATACATTTCAGAATTCATTGTAACAAGAATTATAAGCACTAGGATTGGAATTTAGGGACCCTTCAGGCGGTTTAATAAATTACCCAAGATGCACATTAGCAGATTTTTTTTTTTTTAATAAAACTATAGCAACAGATCCTAAATATGAAAAAGGCTCCAATAAAAACCTGCCAAACATAGTTTGGTAAATGTATATGGGAAATCTCTTAGGGAAAATGACTGCATCCAATAAAAGGCACTCTGTATCACAGATTGGGTTCCCAGGTGGTCCAGTGGTTAGGATTTGGTGCTTTCACTGCAGTGAACTGGGTTTGATTCCAGTCAGGGAACCAAGATATCACACTACCCTGAAGCCGGGCAGGATTGGACCTGGTAGGTACTTGGATGGGAGACCACCTAGGAATACCAGGAGCTGTATGCTGTGGCCCACTGGAGAAGGAACTGGCAACCCACTCCTGTATCTCTGTCTTGAAAGCCAAGTGGATCAGCATGACCATGGACATAAAGACGTTCCTAGTGTGTTGCGGTCCATGAGGTCACAACAGAACAATGCAACAACAACAAATTTACATGTTTAAAAACGGACAAAATACTTTTAGAAAGCAAATAAATAAATAACACATCACTATCTAGTAAGTACAGGGCGATACATAGCTAGGGACAGCAGTCAGGATCGGATCACTATCTAGCAAGAACAGGGTGATACATAGCTAGGGACAGCAGTCAGGACCGGATCACTATCTAGCAAGTACAGGGTGATACATAGCTAGGGACAGCAGTCAGGACCTGGTCACTATCTAGTAAGTACAGGGCGATACATAGCTAGGGACAGCAGTCAGGACCTGGTCACTATCTAGTAAGTACAGGGTGATACATAGCTAGGGACAGCAGTCAGGACCGGATCACTATCTAGTAAGTACAGGGCGATACATAGCTAGGGACAGCAGTCAGGACCGGATCTCTATCTAGCAAGTACAGGGTGATACATAGCTAGGGACAGCAGTCAGGACCGGATCACTATCTAGTAAGTACAGGGCAATACATAGCTAGGGACAGCAGTCAGGACCGGATCGCTATCTAGTAAGTACAGGGCGATACATAGCTAGGGACAGCAGTCAGGACCGGATCACTATCTAGTAAGTACAGGGCGATACATAGCTAGGGTCAGCAGTCAGGACCGGATCACTATATAGTAAGTACAGGGCAATACATAGCTAGGGACAGCAGTCAGGACCGGATCACTATCTAGTAAGTACAGGGTGATACATAGCTAGGGTCAGCAGTCAGGACCGGATCACTATCTAGTAAGTACAGGGCGATACATAGCTAGGGACAGCAGTCAGGACCGGATCACTATCTAGTAAGTACAGGGTGATACATAGCTAGGGTCAGCAGTCAGGACCGGGTCACTATCTAGTAAGTACAGGGCGATACATAGCTAGGGTCAGCAGTCAGGACCGGAACACTATCTAGTAAGTGCAGGGTGATACATAGCTAGGGACAGCAGTCAGGACCGGATCACTATCTAGTAAGTACAGGGTGATACATAGCTAGGGACAGCAGTCAGGACCGGATCACTATCTAGTAAGTACAGGGCGAAATGTTATCATCAAAAGTGGGTGATGGGTATTAAAAGGAAGACACCTAGTCTACATGATTACGCAGATCAGTATCCAATATGTTTAATAGTTCCTACAGATTTATTGAATATTAATAATATTAATGTACAATCCTTTTGTTTTCTGTGCACCAATACATTGTAACAGTGAGCAATATGACAAGTTAGCTCCATTCTAGCAAGTAATGGTGACAGAGACAGTAGTAATGAATCTCTACGCACTTCAAGCCTGTCGGATCATTTCTGAACCATAAGTGGTATTACAAATCAGAGCTTGGAGTGTTCGAGTCTAACATGGAAGTGTTTCTTTGTACTTCAAGAAGACACTTGTATGAAATAAAAAATAAAATAAAATGCATTATCCTACATTTATTTATATTATAGATAGAACAATTTTAGGATCATGCTATAGCTGAAGTATATCTGTAATAGAGTTGGTAGATTTAACATATAAATCAGTAATACAGTTTAATGAGTGAGGAATATGGCTAGCATAGAAACAATTAGCAATAATAGCAGTTTCCAGACTAGCCATTGCCTTTATAGTTGTGCGTTCCTGCCTGCACTATACAACTGGAAAAGGTAAAGAGCACAACTGAAGTACAAGAGTAATGACGATCAGGTGTAAAACAGGAAACATGAGATTTTCTGCTAAATTATTAACTTTCAAACCCCAGCTAATAATAAACAGAAAAAAAACATAGCTGATCCACCTATTCAAGGGATAGTAAACAGCCTTGTCCATCAATAGGATATCATGAGGCAGCCTAACATATATTGTTCCTGGATTAAGAAAGTTATATACAAGTTTCCTGAGTTTCAAATGTTTGGCAGGAAACCGGCAGTGAATATCAGAACAATATGTGGTATATAGATAAGTTCAGTGTACTTACAAAGTTAAATGCAGGAAAGTAAAATCCAGCTTTGCACACCCACAGGGAGCTTACATAACCAAGTACACTTAGGAAAGCAGCCAGGTACAGAGTTTGACCTTTCAAAGGAAGTACATTCTGCAGGATGGAATCACATGGTTGGATGGGGTCTTAGCTCACAGCTGATTTAGAGCACAGGGATAGAGAGAGAGCGACTACATATTCCAGGCTGCTGTGCAACACAGGAACCCCAGAGTATGATACAAATGTTTCAGTTAACCTCTGCTTTCTCCTGATTGGCCAAAACAAATTATGCAGGTATTTTCAGGGATATCAACTAACAAAAGCTGCAGCTTGCAAACTGAAAAGATTTAGCAAACATCAGGGTACGTTTGTAAGTGTTTATGTTGGTATTTTTTCATCCAAATACATTTTTGCACCCATTACTGATTCTCCTCTATTCGTTGC
Source organism: Discoglossus pictus (assembly GCA_027410445.1). Lineage (NCBI taxonomy): Eukaryota > Metazoa > Chordata > Amphibia > Anura > Alytidae > Discoglossus > Discoglossus pictus. The sequence continues at coordinate 31,995,124 of CM050176.1, read as the reverse complement.
ATTCATAATCCAGGAAATTTAAATACGCCTTTAAGCAAAGGCCAGCCTATCAAAGGGCGTAAATTATCACCGTCCAAAAATAAGATACCTAGTGTCAGACTATGTTTTTTTGTTGAAATCTAATATATTGTGGGTTCAGGTGATACATTTCTTAGCAGTACTTATTGTTCAAATGACAAAGAGTTTCATACAACCCATTTTTCCCTAAAGCCTTTACTTTCATTCCTAGTTTATGTTCTGCAGAGGCTTTTAGTCAGAGAGACATAAAACAAGCACATGGCTCTTAATACACTCACAGTTCCACAAAGGAGAATTAAGACTGACAGCAAGGAATGAGATGGGGCCTTTTGTTTGCGTATCAAATACTAAACAGCTGCTCCAAGGTACCGCTGCCAGATGTTCCAAAAACCACATTCAACATTATGCTCAATTTCAAATTTTACAAAATTGTTATCTAATCAAAGATGGCTGTTCTTTATTTGCTGATTTATTAAAAGATAGCTTATAAGATGTTTTTTTTATGTTTACACAAAATACCCTCAAAATTAGTAAGGGAGAAGATATTTCATATAACACTGAACAGCTGCAGCGTCTTGTATGGTTTATTCAGAGCATTATTTATAGACCCAGCTGCCTTTCCACAGACAGCAGCTCCCACACTTGTCTTTATTTAACTCCTTAGTGGAAAACATATGTCTGACAAACTTATTTTTGATGATGCTAAACAAAATTTCGATTGAGATGACTCCTGTTTACTAAACTGCACTTAGCCTAAAGCAGATATAGGTACCTTGGAATTTGCCTGAAACGTGTTGGGGGTCTAGTTATCAAATAATGTAAAACAGAGGATACTCAGTGTTCAGAACGATTAAATGACCAGTGAAGTTTAAGAAAAATTTCACATGTTTCTGAAGAATATAACAAACTAACATATTGGTGAGATTGTGTGAAGTGCACTTACATTTAGTATTCATCCGGAGTGGACCTACTGCCAGCCGGTGCAGGTGGTACTTTGCACTGTGGCCCTCCTCTCTGGTGGGCCCCATTGCTGTCTAATTTATTTTTTACTCTTTGTAATATTTTTTTTGTTTAGTGGTTACATCCCTTACCGCCCCCCCCCCCCCCAGGGCCCCCTTGGTGCATCAGCTCCTTGGGCACCCTCGGTGTACCACCCCACTTACTGTGTACTGTTGTACCAGGTTGGTGGTTCAATAGTACCCTTCCCCTGCCGGCGCATCTTTTATGCTGGGGCAGGGAATCCCATGACATCATTAGGGATTCCCTGCCACAGAGCTAAGATGCAAAGATAGATAGATAGATACATAGATATAAAAAAAAAATGTCACCGGGTGCCTCCATGCATTAGCTCCATTGGTATGCATCATTCCAAATTTGAATAGTTTCTAAAACTTAGCAAACAAAAATTTGACCAGTTCAACAATCTTAATGTAAGCTAAAAAAAAGTGCAAATTCAATTTGGAAGATGATTTTTGTGGGGAAAATCTTATTTTATAAAGGCTTCAAACTTGAATCTAGCTATTCAGTAATTAAATAAAAAAATAAAAACCTATTGGGGTCCCTTAACCATTTAAATTCTGGTATTAAATTCTACCCTTTAACCCTTCCATTCCTCTGCAACTCTTTCCTCCTCTCCATTTTATATAAACATGGAAAACCAACATAGATTAACGACGAGGTGTGTGTATATATATGTATATGAGTGTATATATATATATATATATATATATATATATATATATATATATATATAAAAGAGAATTTTTAAATAAATTCTGGTATGATTTTGGAATAATTTAAGATAAATGTTGCTTATTTTAATATTTTGTTTGCATCCCAATCATTACCAAGTTAAATTATCAAACAGATTGCTTAAAATTGCAACTGTAAATGGCAAATGCAAGTCTATTAAGACAAGTTTGGAATTCAAATGTTCATGTACAGACCCCATAGTGTTCATTTGCAACCCGTTATACATCTTCTCCCTTGTGATTGCATCTCACTTGCAATCAACCCGGGCAATAGCATTTTGTGGACCAGAGGAGAGACCATAATCTGATACAAATTGCACATATATGGCATATCAAGAATCCAATCAAGTTTACAGCATAGCCAGATGTTTATGCTTTACTGTGCAATCAGCTTTTTTTTTAGCATCATTGCTGAGAAGTGGATAACACACTATTTTATAACAGGCACGCTGCAAAAACATGTTGTGTAGCACGCTTATTACTTTAATTGCACACTTCAGTGCTCTTCCTAATCTCTTCCATGCTCTTTTCACACCGTAGGTAAACACACTACAAAAGGAGTTCTGTGCCAAATAAAATGCAGTTACTTAACCCAGATGGTTCTCTGCAGCCTGGTGGTGCATTTTATATTTGTTTAATTTTTTTTGTAAAAAAATGTATATTGCATTATTGGCAAAGATGCACAAGAAAGTTCAATTTAACTTGCAAATGCTTCTTTGCTAGTTTTCTTATTGTATCCACATTGTAGATATGCTGATCGTGCTGCAATCTGTAGAGAGGAGGCAGGTAAGGAGGGACTAAAGGACTTGTTCTGAAGACTTAATACTTTTCTACTGGAGCAATAACAGACATTATTCATATAGTAATCTCCGATAATTAGCTAAAAAAAATATGTGCTGGGGCGGCACCAGTAGTGTGTTTAGGCCTATACCCATGAGGCCTAGGCCAGCACATTTCCAGGGGGTGGCAGGCTGCCTGAAGGTGTCAGTGAAGTTCCATGGAATAATGTGTTCATATGCACAGCAATGTCTATATGCAGTGGCCATTTCTGTCTGCAAGTGTACCTGCTACTTCCTAATATAAATATATATACACATAAAGATATGATTTAGGATAAAGCAAGCGGATAAGAGTAGTAGTTACTGGAAATGGGGCTTAGGCTACACAAGTAACTGGGGTAAAGGGGGGCAAAAATCTGAACAGGCAAAGGGCAGTATAACACCTAAATACACCGATAGGCAGGGTCGGATCTACCTTTTTGGAGCCCCTAGGCAGTGAAGTGGAGGAGCCCCTGTGAGTGAGTACTCAAGGTATGCACAGACCCATTTTTTCCTTTTCCTGTTGTAACTCTCTTGTTCTAGGTTGTTACTCCCTAGTAGCCAGTCTATGAACTGCAGCAATTAGTATTTTTTAAAGCCAGAAACCATTTTTTTTTCTTCAAAAGTGTCCCCCCTTGCAGGCAAAGCGCCCCTAGGCGACTGCCTTGTTAGCCTAATGGGTAATCCAGCCATGCCCATAGGCTGCCCAATATATTTTAGCTACCTAGGCTAATTTCAATTTTGATACCTGCCCCCACAAACATATTCAATACAGAGACAAATATGAATTCTATAAGTAATATTTATTTGCATTCAATCAACAATTTAGAAATAAATATAGATGATGTATTTGACTTTGCATCAATTGATTTGTGTATGTTTTATTTTTTAAGCCAATAAATAAATATATTAATACTGGGAACATTATTAGACTAAGAACTCAAAAAAAATAATGAAAGCTCAACTCTCATTTCTTCACCACCACAGCTGATATTAATTAGTTGCGCCGTCCGGTGCAGCTCAATATGAATTTGTAGAATACAAAGGCAACTTAAAGGTAGCAGAAAACAACTGACTTCAAACTGCAGAAATCCACTGATTTCAAACAGTCGTAACTCATTTTAGCAGCAATTTTAAGAAGGAAATAACTTTTTTCATATTCTTTCTCGACCTCTATCTGATGGTGCAGAGAGCATATGGTGACTTCAGGATCCATTTAAATAACATTATCACTTTATCCATTTATGATATATATCATTTTATAAACAATAATATCAGTTCAGACTTGGCAGCAGCTCACACTCTCCGATGAAGCTGAATCATCAAAAACAGCCACAGGGTTAATGCAATATCTTTGTATTTTGTATTATACCCAATAAATGTGAGCCTGTTCATGGATTTTATGTTGGTCTACAATGTAGTGTGCAATTGACTGTAACCAAGAGAAGTAATGAAAAGTTCTGCTGACCTTTGGAAATACAGAGCTTTCTTTACTTCACATGCAGAACTAGAATGGCTGCCTAACATTTTCTGTGCTTGTGTTATAAGGCTCCTTAAACTTTTTTTTAGAGAACTACCAACCCAAAACTGGCTGGTACACACACATATATACAAATATACGTATAGCTTGGATGGAACCATTGAGCCCTAAATGGCACTCTTGGAATCGTATAATGTCTACACCGTAAAACAAAGTGGCTCTTCATGTTGTGTAGTCGTTCAGTTAAGTATGACTCTCCATGACCCTATTGACCACAGGACACCAAGCACAATCGTTATGTATCCGTTCGTGCTTATTCATAAGGTTATCTTGGTAAAGATACTGGAGTGGGTTGCCAGTTCCTTCTCCAGTGGACCACAATTTGTATGACTCTGCTATGACCTGCCCATCTTGGGTGACCCTACATGGTATAGCTTACAGCGTCATTGAAATAGACAAGCCCCTTCACCACGATCAAGAAGGGGCTCTTCGTACTCCAAAACAGTGCCCCAAAATGGTGCCAGGGCTTCAAATCATACTTCATCCCTCTAAAATGTTTTTTTTTATGTAATTTAGTTTGTGAGATAATGCAAGAAAGTAAAAGTAAATAGAAAAGATAAATCCACAAATAAGCTTCTTAAGCTTTATCATATTCTGCATTCGTGGGCAGCCAACTTACCCAATGGATCGGTTTCTCCCTTAAATATAAATGTGGGGGTTGCCGCTCTTTTAAAACTAAGTTTATTTTTTTTTGTAGCAAACTAGAGCCCCTTTAATTCTTCTATAGGACCTATATATAAACAAAAACTGGCACATTCCATTGTATTCATTGTGTCCTCTCGCCACAATAAGTGGAAGTTATAATTGCAGATTTTATAGCAGCATTGGTTGTATCATTATCATTTTTTTCGATTTTGCTTATTTTTAAGTGTATTTCATCAAATGATACATTTTAAAAATATTACCACATAGCTCCTTTAATGGTTGTCCCCAGACGTAACCATCATGCAACGTATTACGTGACCCCACAAACCTCTAGTCTCGACCGTTACTAAGAGTTACAAAATTATTATCCTAAAATAAGATTGGGCTATCGAAATTAACTTTACAATATAGAATATTACCTTTTGCCAAAGCTGGGTGAAACTTGCTATGAACTTGCAACACGCCGCAGCCTTTCTGCAGTGTACGGAAGGGATGCAATTAGCTTTGACATTTTGAAGGTTGAATCCTTTCCAAATAGCTGCAGAGAGTCATCCATTAAAACCATTTTTGTCTTATATGTTCTAAGGTGTTTGATAGACTTAGTTGGCCAGATTCCTATCCACTTGACATATCTTGACCTGGCTGTGGCAGACTTTGTCGCCCCAGAATCAAGTTGTTTTTGAAGTTATTATCAAAGAGTATGAAAAAATTAACTATAATGCACTATCCATTTGTTTCTAAACTGAAAAATTCCTGGGATATTCAGCAGAGTTTCTGCATTATTTTTGCAAAATGAGCTGCCCCTCAATATTAATTGTATGCTTTTATGAGATAATTAGAAATGCATATCTGTCTGGTGGCCAAAGCAATGCCCACCTTTGCTTACTATGCAGTTAGATCCCCTCATATATGAACTATATGAACAATGCTGAATATCAAAGGAATGTTGTTTATAGACAGTTGGCACTGCTCTTTGTATTTATTAATACCTTTATTAATTCTTACTCTGCATAGCTTCATGTTTAGACCAGTCCCACCGTTTATCTTTCCTCCACCCAAATACACTGAAGGTACTTCCATGATTGGCGAAACACTGTTATACAAAGATGCCACAGTTAGAAACTACAATCTCACTGTGGCTAATTGTGTGGGTGAGTGAAAGGAAGGACTAATTGTTACGACCCTGGAGTTGAGGGGCCATGTGCACCTCCATTTTCTCCCTCTAGGTCGTGCCTTTTGTGTTCAATATCTCATAGCCAAACAAGCAATTCAGATCAGGATATCATTCATAGAAGTAGGTATAATCAAATCCCTTTTATATCAAATCCCTTTTATATATATATATATATATATATATATATATATATAAGAACACCTGCACCGTCGCTTAGTGCAAAACAGCCTGGCCACTCTCAGAGGTCAACGTAACCCTTTGTTGTCCCATCAATCATTGTAGAAAATGTATCTATGCTTGTTACAGGTAAGATAACATTATTACAGTGCATATAGCATGGTATAGTAACCCCAACATTAATTATGTGGCCCACACTACATACATGTCATAGTCCCCATAACCAGTTTCATGTCAATTGTAATAGTCTTGGATATTAGCAATCAGTCATGACACTAATCCTGTCAAGTAATGAAGTTTCACTATGATCACTAATAATGTAAGTTAGCTCCTTTAAAGACATACAGACATTTTCAATTTCAAGCCTGTTTTGTACATAAACTGAAAAGGCAGATTACATGTAATAATATAATGGGATTGTGGAAGATTATGGAATGGTTTGGGTGAGGATGGGGTTATCATTGGCTAAAATAGATTGTGAATCTTGGTACAAATTTGAAAACAGAGAGGGTAGATATTGTTACCTCTTATTTACAGTGCCTTGCAAAAGTATTAACCCCCTTGACATTTTTCGTGTTTTGTTGCTTCACAACCTGGAATTAACATGGATTGTTTGAGGATTTACATCATTTAATTTACAGAACATGCCCACAACTTTGAAGATGTTTTTTTTTTTTTTTTTTTGTGAAGCAAACAAGAAATAGAACAAAATAACAGAAAAAGTAAATGTGCATAACTATTCACCCCCTAAAGTCAATACTTTGTAGAGCCAACATTTGCGGCAATCACAGCTCCAAGTCGCTTTGGCTAAGTCTCTATGAGCTTGCCACATCTTACCACTGGGATTTTTGCCCATTCCTCCTTGCAAAACTGCTCCAGCTCCTTCAAGTTAGATGATTTGCGCTTGTGGACAGACGCAGTGTTTGGTTAGTGGTGCCTCTTGCTTAGGTGTGGCAGCCTCTGGGGCCTTTCAAAAAAGGTGTGTATATGTAATGACAGATCATGTGACACTTAGATTGCACACAGGTGGACATAATTTCACTAATTATGTGACTTCTGAAGGTAATTGGTTGCACCAGAGCTTTTTATGGGCTTCATAACAAAGGGGGTGAATACATACGCACATGCCAATTTTCTGTTTTCTATTTCTAAAAATATTTTTATGTATATATTTTTCTCATTTCACTTCACCAACTTAGACTATTGTGTTCTGATCCATCACATAAAATTCAGATTAACAAAACATTGAACTTAAGGCTGTAATGCAACAAAGTAGGTAAAAAGTCAAGTGGGGTGAATACTTTTGCAAGGCACTGTATATAGAGCCAACATATTCAGTAGCGCTGGGGTACAGTAAAACATTGGTATGACAATAACAGACTGATATAAAAGGAATTGACCTCCCTTAAACCATCAATCATACACATGACACTCTCAAGACTGAGAACTTGCAAGCACACAGACTAAAGGATTAATTAGAAAAGGTGAAGGAATTAAAATGGAGAAAAAGGGGCGTGACAGGTAATTAAAAAGATAATTAATGATTAAGTCTGTGGGTGTGAAAGTTGGAGGTGATAGTGCAGAAACCTGAACTATAATGTTACAGAAATCATAGGCAGGTGTGAACAGGGTTGGTGGGAGGGCATGTTATATGTGTTCAGAAGAGAAGGTGGTGGTGTGTGAGGCTATTGGTCTGAAGGTAAAAGAAACTAAAGAAACCAAAACTGGGAAGTTGTCAGTTGGCAAGCCCTTTGCTTAGCTGGATGGTGTCATTGGGTCATCACATTTTCTATTCTTAACTTAATAACTCTTTGTTATGTGTTAAGTACACAATAAATATAATTTGAGTTAGGTGTATCATAGTGATATATTCTATTAGTAAATAATTGTAGACATGATTACGCACAATATAGGAAACTTTATATCCCTCTCCTCTTTCCATGTATCTCCTATATCTCTACCCTCTTCCTCACTATCCATCTCCTCTTTTAATTTTTCTCCTAAGACTCTGTCCTCTTCCTTTCTATCCCTCTCCTCTTTCCATGTATCTCCTACAACTCTGTACTCTTCCTCTCTATCCCTCTAATCCTTTCCATTTCTCTCCTAAGACTCTTGCTCTTCTTCTCCATCTCTCTCCTCTTTCCATTTATCTCCTATAACTCTTTCCTCTTAAATTGTTATCCATTCCTTCTCCCCTTCGTCTCCTCTCCACTTTTCGTTTCTCTCCTCTTCCCTTTGCTTGATCCATTCCTTTCTTCCCATTTCCCTCATTGTCCCTTCTCTCCCTCTACACTCTCATCTTCTTTCCACCTTTGCCTCTCCTCTTATATTTCCATCTATCTCTCTATTTTTCTTATGTTTCCTTTTCCTTTTCTCTATTCTATTCCCTTCATTCTCTCTCTTCCATGCACATACACCATCTTCCGTTTTCATATATTGTGTCTTTTTTCCATTCTCTCCTTCCTATCTTTCTGTCTTCTGCATTTCTTTACACCCTCTCTTCTTCTTATGTATATTCTTTGCACATCTTTCCTTTCCCATCTGTCTAATAAGTTATTATTTTAACCACAGTAAGATGCCTCTCTATATATCCTCTACTGATACCGTCCAACGGTTGGATAAACCCAACAACCTTCAGTGATCCACCATCCATGGACTAATCTGAAAGCCCAAGCAACGAAATAACCACTGCCGTGAGATTTGCAGACTTATATTTCCCTGACAGCTTATGAGATGCAAATGAATTCCTTAAACTCGATGAAAAATTACAAAAAATACCAAACTTGAAACTAGAAAGCGAAGCCTTTAATTTGGCTTGGCAGTAACAAATCAGCTGCTAAGTATTATAAAAGCATCACATCTTATTTCAAAGAGATTATTGCAATCACCATTAAAGCCAGAGAACTGCAATTAACGGCAAATATTTGTTTTGGTCCTTTCCTTGTAAAAATTGGCTGTAAACAGATTTCCGAGGCTGCTCTCATAATCAGCAAGCTTTAAATGATAAACAAAAGATAGAAATGAGTCAACTCTATATAACATGCTGACAATCAAGATATCCTATTATCCCCAATCAAACAGTGATTTTGTGATTTATCCACACATTTTTAGCATATACAACACGTTTAATTCTTTAATCTATTTTAAGGAAGTTCTAGTTAAAGGCACTATTTTGGAAAAGTTTTTGCTCTATGTAAATGTTTTAAATACGTTGATTATTTTGAGCACCCTCCGTTTAATTTTGATATAACATTTACAATCACTTATTATAAGAAATCCTGAATAATATTTTTTTTGCTTAAGAAAGCTGCCCCTTTCTCCTTATGTTCTCTCCTGCAGGTTGCCAACTTGCCCACTTGTGACATATATATATATATATACAAATTCATAATAAAATAGTACTAATAGGTTAATGATATACATTGTGTATTATTGTTTATATTTTGAACTATATATATATATATATGCTTTTTGTGTGTATATATATATATATATATATTATTCATAATAAAATAGTACTGTACTAACAGATTAATGATATACATTGTTTATTATTGTTTATATTTTTAACTATATATATATATATATATATATATATGTGTATGTGTGTGTGTATATATATATATATATATATATATATATATATATATATATATATATATATATATATATATATATATATATATATATATATATATATATATATATATATATAGAGAGAGAGAGAGACACCAAATGTTTTAAGTGCTTAGGGCCTCTGAAGGTCTTAATCCGTCTCTGGCACTACTACAGGAGAAAACATTTAGAATACCAAGCAGATAGTGACATGCTGTGTATTAGAAGATGCAAAAAAAACACTGCACTGACAAGATTTTCATATTTACACAGCAATTTTTTATTAATGTTCTGCACCAGAAACACATTTAATGATTGTGATTCTGTCAGTTTAAATGTATTTATTTTAAATAATCTTCTGCTTCTGGAAGACCTTTTCACACTTCAGCTGCCATCTTTGTTCTGAAGAGGCTACATCCTACAAGTTTTTGATAAAAATGTGGCTGTTTGTAGAATTGTTAGATATATTAGAAATTTAAGAGCAAAAAAATAGTACATTTGCGTTCACATTTGAATGTCTAAAACAAGTTAAAAAAACTTGTTTCATGCCCAGAATTCTGAGAAAAACAGTTATTATTCTGCATTCTGGGAACCTTGGCAGGAACATGCAAATGTGCCTACAAAGGCATTGCTCTTGCAATCCATCATCATTTCAGACATGGCTTCCTTTAACCATATACCTGCTGTATCGCACAGCTTTGAGCAAAGCTACGGTTGCATATATATATATATATATATATATATATATATATATATATATATATACATATAATATATCATAGTAATACAATTATTGTTGGTAGATGCTATAGCATCAGATTTAAAGGCAGAGGTGCCAGCTTTTTAATCACTAGTTTGAACCTGTCTTCTCTGCCTATGTTTATGTCAGTACATCTAACAGCACAGTAGGTTCTAACTATCTAGTATAATCATTGGAAGCTCATTGGAAATGTCTGGGATCTTTCCTGTTGGGTGGCCGGGAGCAGTGTTAGTAGCAGCCTGGCTGACATGGTTTCTAACCTTACACTTTTACCCTAACCCTTACCCTAACCTCTTACACTAACCCCTTATCCCAACCCCTTGCCCTAACCATTACCCTAATCCTAACCTCTTACCCTTATGCTATGATATTGTGTTAAATTTTAGATGAAATTCAGTAAAGTCTCTGCACCGCCATCTAGCAGCCACTCACCACCACTGCTAGTGGCCACCCAACAGGAAAGGTCCAACGTCTGTTCCTGTTTGTCCATTGTAATTCAAGAAAAACGGCACATTTGAGGAGTTTGTAACATACTAGCAGCTCTGTAAGCCATGAACAGAAAAACATTTTTAGTGAAGATCAGGATTTGTATGTACAGGACATTCGAAATTGTTATTGAGCAATTACTTCCTGATAGATGAAGTAGGAGTGAAGAGGGAAAGGTTGGGCAGATTACTTAGATAAGATTTCAATGGATTTGACACAAGCCCTTCCTTTTCACAGGCTCATAATCAGGCAGGTTGCATCAATAAATACAAGCCCTGCTCTACAGAAATGTAAATATACCAAAATATACCAACACCACAGAGGGAGTAGTGAAGTCGGCTAAGCTTGTCTTGCTGATGCCAACAGATTGTAAACTAGGATATTTGTTTGTAGTTTTTAAAAAATAATAGAATTTGGGGTTTTAAAGTGAAAGTGGAGACTTACAATATACCATAGGCAGAGAAGGACTAAGGATTCATAAGTCAAGAAGCCCAACTGAAAAAATGGTTTCTCTTTAAAGAGCTTGACTGCGGTCAGGATGGCTTCAAAAGCAGAAAGAATAGGGCAAAACAGGTCGGAGGGGCCCAGTGTGCCGTAAAACTTCAATTGTAGGATTAATTGCTAAATTGACTGCAAACCGATATCTGTCTAGAATAATGAATGTATAGCAAGCTGGTAGCCAGGTGAAGAAGTTAAATCTTCTTATTTACTTCATGCATGCAGCAGTTCATAAAGAGCAATCTGTCCAAATTAAATGAGGGGGTGGAATTTGTTTTTTATGAGACGGTATCCCAAGGCTCATTGCTTTATAACCCTTCTTGTTGGAGTTTTGCAATCCATCATTCGTAAGGAAAAGAAGACAAAGACTTTTCCACTTTTTAAAATCATACATATTAATTTTTTTCAATTATGACATGTTGATTAGATAAAATAATATTAATGAAATACAGGGCATTAAGACCATTTCTTTGTATAATATCTATACATACTATTATATATCATTAGATGGATCAGCCCCGTTCTATAATTGTTCAGGTGGTACACTTCGTGTGTGATGTTGCAAAATATACCTGACCTGAGTATAGTCAACATAGAATTAACCGGTTGACCAAGACCCCCAAATAAATGTACATACACAAAGTTATTGGAAAGTAAGGCCACAGCTCTTTCTAATGAATAATATAACCTTAACATCAGTCCATGAGAAAAAAAATAAAATGGTGCTCGCCATCCCCACACCTTTTACCACCATACATTACATAATAAGGGCAAGCACCCCGACAATAAACACACAAAACATGCCGTTGATATACTCATTGGAAAACCCATGAAAGAACTACTCCTAATATAATGGTGACGGTGGGCAGGGAAGACGTTACGTTTCGTATACCAGCTCACAACTAACCGTAGAGCAGGAAATCTTCCTCTTTATCAACTTTTGGGACTCTACCCCCCTACCAGGAAACCATAACCTTAACTGACCATCCCTGTTCCTTCCTAGCTCAATACCCCACTCACCTCCATTTTGTCATCAGTGGGGTATCTTTTTTGGCTATATTATCACTATTGTTGTTAGTTCAGACAATATGCTCTTTACATTTTCATTACG
>CM050176.1:31920031-31977531 GCA_027410445.1 Discoglossus pictus | reverse complement strand
GAGAGAGGGTCAGTGGAGTAACTGGGTCAGTGTAGGGGGAGGTCAGTGGAGAGAAAAGAGGAATGGTGGAGAGAGCGGGTCAGCATGGCCTGGATCTACCTTTTTCGGAGCCCCTAGGCAGTGAAGTGGAGGAGCCCCTGCGAATGAGTATGCAAGGTATGCACTGACCCATTTTTGCCTTTTCTGTGTGTGTAAGTTCCTTTTCAGGCAGTAACTCTCTTGTTCTAGGTGGTTACCCCCTAGTAGCCGGTCTATGAACTGCAACATTTAATTTTTTTTAAGCCAGGAACCATTTTTTTTAAAGTGGTGCCTCTCACAGGGAAGCACTCCAAGGCGACTGCCTAATGGGTAATTTAGCAATGAGGATCAGTGCAGAGGGGAAATGAGAGAGGTAGGTAAGAGAAGATGGAAGAGTAGGTCAGCGTAATAGAGACAACTGAATTGAAAAGTTTTTCAAATTTTCTGGGGTTCCATTTCTTATCACTTATTTCTACATTTTATTAAGATGCTTTTCCTGTTTATATTTTACTTTTTGTTTAGTGGATCTGGTATAATTACTGAATAGGAGGCTCCTGAATATATTTTCTTGGGGTCCCAATACTTTGTGTTACACCTCTAGTATAAAGTATGCATTGTGTGTGAGATTCCCATGTAGTCTATAACAAAAAAACACAACAATATATAGAAGAGGAACCAATAACCCATTATATCCCCTTAAACCGCTTGGCTTAATTAATCCTAACTGCATTTGTCTTTGTGATTTCCAATTATCTGCTAAACTAGTATTTTCTAATAGAATCTTTAAATCTTCCTCTTTCCTACTTCAAATCATGACCTCCTGTTTTTAATTGCCTTGTGAAGATGAAAAGAGCCTAAAACAATTAGTCAAATTGCTACCTGTATTAGAAAAAAGAATCCGTATACCAGGTTACTTTTTTTTTATGTTTGTGTTTTTAAGTTATTGATTATAGTTACTATTTTGCGCTCATTTCAATAAATAAATAGTACATTTTTGTTCACATTTGAACGTCTAAATTAAGTTAACAAATCTATTTCCTGCTCAGAGTTCCAAGAAACGCAGTTATTCCATTGCATTCTGGGAACTTGGGCAGGGATATGCAAATGTGTCCATAAAGGCTTGGCACTTTAATCCAAAACCAATTCAAACATGGTTCCTTTTCGACATGTGCCTGCTGTATTACACAGCTTTAAGCAAAGCCTAGGATGGATTATGCACAAGCCAGGAAACCTACCCACGGACAGCTTACTGCCTCATCAGCGTGTGGCCGGTTCCTAGCTTGTGTAGTAGATTTTGTGGGGGTGGTAGATAAACAGACAACAAGGACATTGTCACATTGTTTTAATATTCTTTTGATTAATTATTGTTAAAAGCATTTTTTAGCAAGCAAAACAAAATATAAACGTAAGTACAGCTTTAAATATCTAGTTTATATATGTAATTACTCTTAACTTGCACTGAATGCCTGTCTGTGTTTATGTCATACAGTTATATCTTACCTCATTGGTTGACTCATCCAGTTCTATCACTGATCATTGGCTGAAAATGTCAAGCCTCCCATGATGATTATATATCCAAAGCAGTTTATTCAGCACTTGGGCTTTTATTTTATAAAAAAAAACATATTATGAAACTATGTTAAAAAAACATTTTCATATGCAACAAAGTGATTTCAGTAGTCCATTAAACTCATACTTATTTTTTTCTTGTTTAGTTAATATTACTTTTTAATTGAGAACCTCAGGAAATAAAAAGACCTTTCCTAAGATGCAATTGTGGAATCATTTTTCCGCTGGCATAATCTATACGTAATGGTTGCATTTACTATAAAGTGATATAACCTATCAGTTTAATGTGCACTTTCCACAGTGCAGAATGGGAATTCTAAGTAACATACGCGTTAAGTAGAACGGCAATTTAAAATATATTGTAAGACGAGGCATTTTTAAAATAGAAGCTATCTATCACACAACAGGGAACGAGATGGCTCGGGAAAAAAGTGAATTAGAAATACATTTTCCTTTGGCAGTCCTATAAAAATTGATTGATATAATTGTAGAACATGTTGTAATGAACAGTGAGTGAGAAATGGCTCTTTTGAAAAAAAGAAATGCATTAATTGCAATTTCAGAAAATGTTCAGTTTGTAAAAAAATGTTTTTGGTGAACTGAAAAAACCTTGGTACAGATATTGGGTCCTTGGCCAGACGCGTCGCACACGGCTTGTCTCAAGTTCAAGCTGTGCAAGAACTCACTATTAATTTAAATATGTCTGTAAAATTATGGCCATGTAGAAAATTATATGAATTTGTTTAAACAATCACCTTATCAAATGACCACTGAACAAATATTATATATTATTGTACAGCACGCAAAACGCTTCCATTAACAAAAAAAATATTATACTTATGTATTTCAAATAAGTATAGATGGCTGTGTATGTAATATATATATATATATATATATATATATATATATATATATATATATATACTGTGTGTGTGTGTATGTATGTATATATATATATACATTATATGTATACTAGTAACTTGCCCACCATAAATGATCATAAATGTATCATAAAATGTTATCTTGAATTGTCTATTCGCTCTTGCTCTCGCTGTCTCTCGCTCTCCCCTTTCTCTCTCGCTCTCCCCTTTCTCTCTCGCTCTCCCCTTTCTCTCTCGCTCTCCCCTTTCTCTCTCGCTCTCCCCTTTCTCTCTCGCTCTCCCCTTTCTCTCTCGCTCTCCCCTTTCTCTCTCGCTCTCTCCT
This sequence comes from Discoglossus pictus, assembly GCA_027410445.1. Classification (NCBI taxonomy): domain Eukaryota; kingdom Metazoa; phylum Chordata; class Amphibia; order Anura; family Alytidae; genus Discoglossus; species Discoglossus pictus. Next base: position 31,974,741 of record CM050176.1, on the reverse strand, counting down.
TTCTCTCGCTCTCCCCTTTCTCCCTCTCTCTCCCCTTTCTCTCTCGCTCTCTCTCCCCTTTCTCTCTCGCTCTCTCCCCTTTCTCTCTCGCTCTCTCTCCTTTCTCTCGCTCTCTCTAGCTCTCTCTCGCTCTCATTTTCTCTCTCACTCCTTTTTCTCACTTTCCCTCGCTCTTTCCCCTTTCTCTCGCTCTCTCCCCTTTCTCTCGCTCTCTCCCCTTTCTCTTGCTCTCTCCACTTTCTCTCGCTCTCTCCCCTTTCGCTCTCCTTTCTCTCTTGCGCTCTCTAGCTCACTTGCTCTCTCTCTCCTGGCTCTATCCTGGCTCTTGCTCTCGCTCTCTGTCCTGTCTCTCTCTCGCTCTCTGTCCTGTCTCTCTCTCGCTCTCTGTCCTGTCTCTCACTCGCTCTCTGTCCTGTCTCTCTCTCGCTATCTCTGTCCTGTCTCTCTCTCGCTCTCTGTACTGTCTCTCTTTCGCTCTCTGTCCTGTCTTTCTCTCGCTCTCTGTCCTGTCTCTCTCTCGCTCTCTGTCCTGTCTCTCTCTCGCTCTCTGTCCTGTCTCTCTCTCGCTCTCTGTCCTGTCTCTCTCTCGCTCTCTGTCCTGTCTCTCTCTTCGCTCTCTGTCCTGTCTCTCTCTCGCTCTCTGTCCTGTCTCTCTCTCTCTGTTCTGTGTGTCTCTGTCTCTCACCCCGTCCTTCTCTCTCTCTGTCCTTCTCTCTCTCTCTGCCCCGTGAATAACACGTGGATGATCATGGTGTGTTGCAGTCCATGAGGTCACGGAGTGTCGGGCACGACCGAGTGATACAAACATCTATCTATTGATGTAATGGCTGAAGGCTATAAATCCACCCTCATTTCTCATCCTTCTCTCCATGGCTGGAAATATAATTAGACATATAAGGCAGCTGCCAAGGGGCGCCTCCCTGAAAGACATGCTAATTTGCATAACAATACATTGTTATCATTCACACATACAGGAGTTTGCAATGTGCTGCACTATAGTTAATGAAAATCCAGTGTCTCTTGCTCTCAAGCTTTATATTGTGAACTGAATAAGTAGGTTTGAGAGTTTGGTGTATGTTATGGTGTTTTGTTTGAGCCTGTATCTACTAGAATATCCACATTGTCCCTTTTACACCACACTGTTTATTTCCTTTTAGAGAGTTCTCTCCATATATACTGGTACTAAAGTCTTTTGCATTACTTCCCTTAAAATTAACCAAAAATATTTTTTGTTGATTATTTTCAGGAATTGATAAAGCTCTTAAAACAGGAAATAATATAATGCATAGAACAAAATCTGTTTGTACCAAAAGCATGCAACCTATAAGTCTAGCCACTACCATGAGATAATTAGATCAAAATGTTAATTAATAAATACATTATAAATTAAATTATGCAACATGGTGGCAGCGGGACAGAGATGACCTCATGAGCTCAGGGAAGCTAAGGAGTTAGAGCCTAAGGGGGCTAAATATGTAAATCAAGTAGTGTTTTTACATTTCTATGTGACTCAAACAAAGTAAGGGTGGAGAGTCTGCTGATCGCCATAACGGGCTGGTTATTTACTTACAATATGATTGACATTTAACCTATTACTGTCTGTGGAGACCGCATATCACCTTTGTCGCTGGTCGTGTGGATAATTTAAGATTGTTCTACACTGTAATTAATATAAATAGTGTCAACTATTGCCTTTACAACCTTTGAAGATATATCATTTAATTTAATTGGTTATTTTTAGGAGTGTTTGTCTAAAAACACCGAGAATATAGTGAGAAGGAGGAGTGTTGCTTGGGGGATATGTGCCTAGAGGCATAAACCAAAGAAATAGACCTGACCTTGGATGCAGTTGTTATATCTATATCTACATTTATTCACACGCACACTAAATGCCAAAATAACTCTCATCATTACTGAAGAAACAACTAACCTTTTTTTTTAGCCTCTTCACTGATAAATATTTAGTAGTTATTTTTAAAACATAATATATGACATGATGTACATTATATCATCTTACAAATGACTAAGAGCTCTGTCACCATATTAAAATGGATTAAAAAATCACTCCCACTTAAAGCGTGCTTATCCATAAGTTAACATGGCAGCTACTGGAGCTTTGCTGCTGCCACTCTGTAGCTCAATCCATAGTGGTATCAAGGTAGACTTACTTACCCATCTTTATAGAATATGGAAAAGAGCTTGGACTGTGATTTGTATTTAATACATCCTATGTGCTTTTACATGTTTTTGTTTTTCAGTTTGGTTTAAGACCTTACAGTCAAATATTTATTGAATTTTATCTATGTCTTAGTACTTGGCAATAATTTCCATTGATCACAAGTTGCTTCCGCTAAAGATCGGATGCTCCACTTTGTTGACTGAATATTTCATCTCTCTGGTTGTGAATGGCTTAGGGGAGATCTGTATATCTGATGCCATGTGGTTGCATAAAGAACCAAGATATATATTCCATGTAAGGTTGGAAAATGTCATAAATTTAGTTTTTTATTAGAAAAAAATGGGATGCCTCTACTGGTGCATAGAGTAATCCATGATAAATTTTGGGAGGGGCTGTGTCTCTCCAACATCCTTTAAATACTTACCTACCGCACACTCTCCTCCTCGCATGCTTCAATCTCCCCACTTGCCTCACACTTCTCTTTAGCTTCATTTCATTGTCTGTAGCCCCCTATTCAGACTAGGATGACATGGCTGAATTTGCCATACCTCAAGCTACCATAACTAGAGAGAAAGCCCCAACCACAAATTTCTGGTTGAATTAACCTGACATTGCGGACAGGGCTGTATCTCTCCAACATCCATTGAATACTTACCTACCCTCCACCTTCCTCCATGCACGTGTCAATCACCCCAAACTAGGACGACGTAGCTAAATTGCTCACACGTCCATCTACCATCACTAGAGAGAGAGTCCCGACCACAAATTCCTGGTTGAAATTGTGGACAAGGCTGTATCTCTCCAACATCCATTGAATACTTACCTACCCTACACCTTCCTCCATGCACCTGTCAATCACCCTAAACTAGGACGACATAGCTAAATTATTCACATGTCAATCTACCATCACTAGAGAGAGCGTCCCAACCACAAATGCCTGGTTGAATTTTCATGAAATTGTGGTCTTGGATGTCTCTCACCCACGTCCCTTAAATACTTACCTACCTTCCACTTACCGCCTTGCACGCCTCAATCCTGCCAAGATAGGACGACGTAGCTAATTTGGCATACCTCAATCTACCATTACTAGAGAGAAGCCCCAATTGCACGTTGGTGAAGGTTGCATGTGTAAGGTGATTGGTTCCATTTCTCCAGTCGCATTGATTACAGTAATCCTTGTAAACTGAATGTCTGAGAAAAAGGGATAGGTGTCAAATACAAAGCTCCGGTGATAAAATAGGTAACTCCCCCTTTCCCTCATCCCCCTTTGATAGATAAACCTACAACTTAAGCTCCTTATATCAGAAAGTGCTGAAGCCAGGCAAGTTGTAACATTCTATACACCAAACACAGGCATACACATTCAGAAATATTGTTATACATATATTTATAGTTCCTAAATTTACAGGATTCCTAGCCAAGAGGTTGCTTGATGGTTTTTTATGTCTTCAAAGTGTTTTAAACTATCCCTGACCAGTTAACACTGATCCCTGTATGAATACGAGCCCTGATCAATGCACAGCTTGTTTGTTGCTGCCAAGACTCAATGCCAAGCTCGTTGATTCGGAGATTGCAGCACCCAGATAAATTGGGTCCAGAGAGGTTACTTTGTGCTGATATGCAGAAGCCGAGGATATAAAGAGAGGAGTCTTAGAAATCCAACTGACACTGCAAATTTATACCAGAGTAAAATAAAGAACTAGCCATTATACAACACTTGTTCTTGAAAACGATTTACTGTCTTGATGCATTATTACAGAATTGTCCCTGAGTTTATACTGTACTGCACGTTTAAGATAATAAATGTTTAGCAATGCAAACAAATAAAGGGCTACTATAATGTCATATTGACTTGTGCTAGATGCTTTTGAACATGAATAAGATTCATATTCAGTGATTTAAAATAACAATAAATATTCAATATTAGATCCGAAGGGTCTAAACCAACTTTAAGGCCAATAGGGGCGATTTATGTAGAGCAAACACTGCTAAATATTTCAGAAACAAAGTTATATCAACTTAAGACTGTCCGAAGAAGGTGTGTGGGATGTTGGTCCATTTGGTGACTTGGTGTGTTTACCATTGGCAACAAGCTTTTGCTGTCAGGGCAAGATAAGAAGGGTCTCTACTCTACATAGCCACCTACCCCCATTGGCCTTAAGGTGAGTTAACACTGCTAAAGTTTTCAGGAACAAAGTTATATCAACATGAAACTGTCTGAAGAAGGTGTGTGGGACGTTGGGCCAAGCTGGCCATGGTTCATTTGGTGACTAGCTGTGTTTTCTGTTGGCAACAAGCTTTTGCTGTTGGGGCAGCCAATGAAATGTGTTTATCCTCTTCTAAAAACTGATTGTTCTACCCTCCCCTTGCTGACATTATCAGGGTGGAAACAATCAGCTCAACTGCAGACTGATACTGTGATCTATTAAAAATGGAATATTGATATTAATAATGCAATGATTAATGATCAATGTATAGTTAGATCTTTTTAGGACATTAAGTTGTCCTTTAAAAAACATAAATATAACATGCAAAAAAAATACAGGTACTAATCATGTAAAAAATACTGAAAATATGAGTTTTCTGCCAAAGCAGGTCCTTATTCCTTAAAGCTTACCATATTGTTAAAGTATAAGACACAGCTAGCAACATCTTCAGATGCATATAGTTATATAAAACAGAGTTAAAGAAGGAAAAAAAAAAACTAACCAAAAGAATACTGCACATTTGAAATATAAACTCAGATATGTTCATTTTCATATAAAAAATGTATTCTTATCGATCAGAAAATGTCCGCTCCATTAGTATTCAAACATCTAACACAATATATTAAAATGTGCTGTTGGTTGGATTGAAGCTTCTAATATAATATTAAAAACAATCTCTTGTGGAAAGCAAAATCATCTCAGTCCGCAGGTAATCCTTTAGTTCATCCAGTTGGTAGCTGCAACTCTTTGTTCCAACTGTGCTTTCAAATGAGGTGGCATTGCAAGATGATGATCTTAGAGTTATCAAGGAGACATGGCAGTAGTATCGTTTGGGTAATACCTCTACACATTTTACCCACTATATAAGGAAGAAATCTAGCAGACATTCCTGAAGAAGACCTATAGTAGGTGAAACGCATAGAGATACTACCACAGTGTTTGTTACTACCATATCTCCTTGGTAATGCCAATGGTGATATCATCACTTTCTCATCCGGAAACACAGCCAGGATACCAACAACTACCTGGACCACCTAAAGATTTACCTAAGGGATGTGGTAACTTTGCTGTGCTCGAAAGATTGTTTTTAATATTATCGTAGAAGAATCAAGGCCGATCCATACAACAGTATCTTTTAATACATGATTCGTGACTCTGATCTATATTGCCTCTAGACTCACAAGATGAAGTGACAGAGGGGGACTGATTGCCCCCATCACTCATCTCCGTATCTGAAGTTCCTGTAAATAGAATATAAACATATGCAACTTGTTAAAGCACAGACTCTTGTTTATCAAAAGGAATTTTAATGTCATTCCATAGATCTTACTTATGAAGCTAGAAATATTTATCAAATGGAGTAAAATATGTCAAAAAATGGAGTTATTAATATCATTCAGCTTTTTTATCTAACGCAGTAAAACATTAAACATTTGATAAACAGCCTTCAGAGACTAGGCGTGTAGGTGATAAAACACTAATGTCATGTGTTTGCAGAACAGGGTTTTAATCATCTTTCTACCCACCATAAGATATTTAGTGTCGGGTTAAAGCATACAACCCTTTATGGATCGCTACCTTGTCGTGGTGAAGGGGTTTGTGTACTTCAGTGAAGCTGTGAGCTATACTATGTAGTGTCACCCAGGATGGGCAGGTCATAGCAGAGAGGTCAGACAAATTGTGGTCGACTGGAGAAGGAACTGCCAACCTACTACAGTATATTTGCCATGAAAAACATATGGATAGGCACAGCCAAAAACAGACTAATGTGTCTGGCTTGCTCTCGGTCAATTTGGTCACCGAGTGTCAGACATGACTGAACACACACAAAGCATACAAACTAACAACATTAACAGCATAGACTCATTATAGTGACAATCTTACATTTAGCATGTTCTGTCTGTGTCATTTGTGCTTCCATCTTGGATTGCTGGTATGACTGGAGCTGGGAGGGGCTTTATACTACTGGGACTGGTAGTCTTCCAAACAACCTGAATTAAGATATTTTACCCACATTCCTCTTGGATAACCAATATTGGGCCCCATTCAATGGCCAAATCACAATTACTTGAACTCGCACAGTAGCTTGTAAAGGTTATTGATATTCAATTGGCTACATTTAGCTTTGCGCATTCAATTTTCCAGTTACCCACCCACAATCACTGCGGACCAGCCAAAGATGTAACTCAGCCCTATCTGCTACATGTTTCAAGCCCGCAAATGTTACCAGTGCTAAAGAAGCACAATCCATATTCAATTAGAAAAGTTCAAGAAGCTGGCAAATGAAATCTGACCCGCAACTCGAAAATGTGTCAATAAATATTACAAATACTAGTTCTGACAACTGCATCAGCAAATAAACATACACTACTTTACTTTAAAATACTGGAAAAGCATGGAAAGACATTCGAATTAATTGCACAACAGTCTCAAGCCAGCAAATCTACACTAAACAAAATATTATTTTTAACTTTTATTTCTGTGTTATATCGATCCCAGGCATAAAGGGGTTAATACACATCATGGAACCAGCATAGAACAGCTGCGTTAAGGATTTTTATTGATTTATACATTTCTGGATTGCGAGTCTGATCGCATATCGGACCTCTAAACACTAACTGATTGTAGTTTAAACTCCATGTTTTACTGACGCATGATGACTGTCTCATTTACTATTGGCTCTCTCTAAGACATAAGTTACGGGCTTGCTTAAATATTGTCCGATCATATGATCATGCCCCATGAAATCAGACTTACGAGTGCATGGTTTCCGTGTGGCGTCTGTGAGAGGGCAGTTACGAGTTAGAGACAATTGAATGCGTTTAAATGAAACCTGCAGAAAAAAATTGGTTTACGGGCTTGAAATTGAATGGGGCTCATTGTTAGAGAGAAAAAAAATCAAGTGACTGACACCAAAAAAAGCAAAAGTGAAAAAAATAGTTAAACATTAAAGACTGTACTCGTTTATTTTAAACTTTATAAAAGCCTTCTGTCCATTATTAAATCAAGTCCTTAATTAGAGCGTAGTATAAATATGACACTCCAGTACTCCTTGATAAGTTGTTTGCCATTTTTAAAACCCAGATTTAAAATTCCTCCTATTTATTCCATTTTGGGCAGAAGATTGACTCTGGTAAATATGCAGTTCAGTCCATCATCATGACCTGGGCCCATCTTGCATGTGTGGATCAGCGCTTATAGTCTTACTATCTCTGCTCTAAATGAATGTTACTCACATATTTAATGGCCATGCATAATGTAGGCATTTCATGAATATTTACAAAGGATGCGTGTGGCATTTGCTTCACCTACAAAAACTATATTAATCTTTAACACCTCGCTATCTTTCTTTTTCTGCTTGATAGCTTCTAAATGAAAAGTCTGATGCACAACCACAGCAAGATTAAACTGTTACAGCGAACAAACATTAATGTTAGAGAAGCCTACAAAGAAATTAAATCTTTTACAGTCGGAGGTCTGGTACACACAGTGATGCCTTGCTGATATGTCTGGCACTCCCATACAAAAGGAATAATATGTGCTGCTTGGTGTTGCTTTCATAAGTACGTGAAGTAGGACATGCTATCTTTGGATGGACATAAAAAAGGGAAAAAAGACTTTAATGGGGAAATTAGGGAATATTCAGTGTAGTCCAGGATGAGACACCATAAATATAAAAAGAGTAAAAGTGTGTCAATCCTAAAGTTATAAATATAAGTCAAAAAGGTTTCCCATAATATTCTGGGATTTTCAATAGTGGCCACCTTAATTTTGACGATGTGATAAATAGTAGTTGTATCACTGTGGGCCTGATATAAATATAGTAATGGTATCAATAATGTTTAATGATACTTTTATGCAGGCCTCATATGCAAAATATTTGCTAATCATAGGAATGCAACAAGATGATTTTTTTAGGGTATTTAGGAAAAGACACACTTGTTCTAAAAATAATGAACTAATCAAAAAAATAGTTAAAACACTAAGAAACAAAAAACAGGGGGTAGAGGATGGTGCTGCTATGTATACGCAGTACAGTATTGTACAGGGGAAGGAAAATATCTCCATATATCTCTATAAATGCATATATATCACTTACAACATCATTAAACCGTAACACAATGTTTAGGTTTTACTGTTTAAGTGTAGAAAAAAGAGAGAAAAAGAGTATCACTTGTATCCCCTGTTGGCATAAAATATTCCTAGGTACTTGCTTTTTTTGTATGAGGAAAACTTCGCTGCTATTGCAGCTTACATTTATTTATATAAGGTGCACCATCCTGCCCCTGCTCCCGACGGTCCGTTTCGCCTCTTTATTGGGCTTACTCATGGGCTGGACATAAAAAATAATTAATGAAACTCTCTGGACATTTGTTTTTGTTTTATATAAATGTTTATTTAATTGTATATATTCCTCTGTGTAATTAGCATGTACAATATACACTTAACTAACTAAAAACCCAACAGACTAACAGTGTGTAAGATACTGGAATTATCCAATTTCCCCCTGTATGACCTCATGCATACTGCCATTCGTCACATATGTGACCTGACAGTGCTGCATACCATAAAGCTATGATAAGGCTGCAACCAAGGAGTGTCTGTTTAAACGGTCACTTGTAAGTCAACATGAAACATTGAAATTGCAAATCTCATCCCCTACGGCCGTGACCTTAAATGGATGGCAGCACCCATTCAATTATAGAGGAAAAAAGGGAGCGGTTCCAGCACATTGATTAAAGTAGATGTCCTAATTCCTACTAGTTCCTATATTTATAAAACATTTTAGTAAGGTTGTAAGATAAAACTTAAAAGACCACTTAATTCAGTCCAATTTGGACCACATCACTGTAAAGATCCCCTAAAAGCATGTTGAAATATTTTTTGAATTTTTTAAATACGTGCATTTTTCACTGATAATTCAATAAAGTCTGTGTTTACACAAGTTACTGACTTGCCTCAGACAGACACACGCTACAGTAGTGAGCAAAAGAAAAAATAGACTTAATCTCAACAACTCAGTAGGCACAGAGCATGGTATGCTGGAATCACCTAAACAGGTCAGTTGTGGGTTAACTTTTGAGTGCATTCCTGAGTTCAGGGAAAAACTGCTATCAATCCGTGTCTTCGCTGCTCTGTAATTAATCATATAAGTGCTAGTAGGCAGGATAGACTGTTTGTAACCAGGCTTAAAACTTTAGATTTTTAGCTGTTATCAGTGTAATTAAAAAAAGATGATCATTTTAACATTTACATTTACAATCTCGTGCTCTTTCACACCATGAAGAGCATTTACAGTGAGGTGCAATCTCTTTAGGGATCAGATAATTATACATGTTGAATTTCTTCTTAAATGTAGATGAACAAAAAAAATTTTTTTTTATAGAAATAAATTAATATTTAATCATTTTAAATACAATGTTACAGCCTCCATCCTCATTATTATGCAGATTCTTATGGGTGGGCTTCCGTACCTATACAAGCAATAATGAAAATGCCAATATCTAAATTAACTCTTGATCAATTTAAATTATTTAAACACATTTTCTCAGTAATTTCCCAGCCTATACCTGATGGTGAACATGAGTTTTAAGTGACTTCTATAACAATTTAATGTCATTTTTATAGATTTTCATACAAAAACTGTTTAGATATTTTTTTTATTGATGGATGATTTAAGACAGAAATGTATGTTTTAAAAAATCTCAAGAAATAAATATTTGGAAACGATGTTTAACATAGAAATATGTAGTTATGAGCATGGATGCAACTTGACAAATATTCAATGTGATAAAGGAATGTTATTATAGGCTCTAGAGAATACACACTTGTCATTAACCTCGCCATTCTCAAGGTCGCTGTTCATGCATGAAAACCTCCCAAGGCTGTTATCCACCACAGTGTACCTAAACATTAAAGGCTGCAGTGGCTCCTTGAGAAGATTTTAAGCATCTCTTCCTAATGAAAGGTCTGTCTGTGCCCTCAGTTGACACGTTCAATCTTGGAGACGAATACTCTTTGCTCAAAAAATGTTGTAGAAATCATCAAACATATCATCTTACACTTTACTTATAAATCATGTCATTAACAATCTCTCATCTTCAGATCTACCCATCTTGCACTATAATTTGCTCTTGTGTTGGAAGTTATTTGAAGAGACACCACAGACATTCCAGACATGTATAATGGAAAATTATAGGTAATAATAAGTAATTTATCAATTGAATCTTATTAAAATATGAATTTTCTTACAGTAAATTTCCATTGTTGTTTTCAAAAAAAATTCCCGATTGACCAGCCTTTATTGTCCACCCACCAAGCATGGACCAATGTCTCCTTCTAATAGGGCTATTATTGCTAATAAATTATAATTACCTCTTCAGCTGTCTGGATGTATTATTTTTAGTTTAGTTATATGTAAAACTGAAATAAATGAGCACGTGCGGACCCTTTTGAGCATCTAGAAAGCTTTCTTGAGATGGTGAAATATTTATTTGCAACATAAACAGCCTCCTTTGATATACTGGGTATTTTTAGTAAAATAAATCACTGACCGTTCTATAATGTTGAGTTCACTTTATCCTTTGGTAGATTCGTACTCCTTTTTTGTTGATATGTTGTTCACTGGCTTTGATCTTATCTCCTTCTGTTACCTTTCTATAAGGTCAGGGATTGGGAAATTTTGGATAGAAGAGATCACAACAAACCCTAGCGCGTTACCAAATACACTTTAAAATGATTGCCCCGGTGCTTACATAAAGATCCCACATATAGAGAGTCGTGTTCAACTCGCCATAACCCTATGGACTCAAGCACGCCAGCCACATCTGTCCTTATGTCTCTGGTTGTGCTTATCCATAAGGTTATCTTGACCAGGATACTGAACTGGGCTTCCAGTTCCTTATTTAGTGGACAGCAATTTGTCAGATCTCTCTGATGTGACCTGCCCCTCTTGGGTGATCCTACATGGTATAGCTCACAGCTTTATTGAGGTGTGCAAGCCCCTTCAACACAGCAAGGTAGCGATCCAGAAGGTAAGTCCCACATAAAGGGTAATCAAGTCCCTGTGTTGCTCCTTGATCTGGACATCCTTCTCCGGGACAGCACATTGTCTTGGTATTGCGTCGTGGGGCTTTTTCAAGGGTTGAAGATGCCCCACGATGCTACTCTACATCATTTCCAACAACTTGTGACATCATCTGACTAAGTCCACCTTCAAGTCAGCATCCAATCTCTGAAGAAGTTGCCCAGATCAAGGGGCGGCACAGAGATATGATTACTTTTTAAGTGGGACTGGTTTCCACCAATTTTTATGCAAATTAATGATATTTTATGATATATTTGATAACGCACTAGTGTAGTTTGTGATATTTTCTCTTCTGAGCTTCCTCGTCCTGGACACCAATGGAAAGGAGACAGAAGAAGATACGATCATCGTCAGACAACAGCATATCAACACAAAAACAGAAGTGACAATTTACCAAAGGATAAAGTGAACTCAACAATATAAAAATGTCAGTCGATTATTTTAACAAAAATACCCAATATATCCACACATGGACTATTTTATATTGCAAATAATGTGAGTGTTTGAACTATGCAATAATTGAATGTTAGAAGTGCCTCTGTGTAAATTTCAGAGTAAAAGATTTTCAAAGATAGGATTTGAACTGAGCATCTGAACTTAAATCAATATTTTGGAACATCTTAAATGTTCCATAGAGCTCTATACTGCTGAATTACATTGAATGTGAGAAAGCGGAACATCCTTCTAGAGGACGACATAGTCAAACACAGTTAAGGAACTTAAAGGACCACTGTAGCTCATTTACAAGTAAAGCTCATTTGTATGTTTATTTAAAAAAAACATTATGCAGTTTAAAATAAATGAAATGCAATATTTTTTCTTAGCTGTTAAACTGACTGTTTTACCCTCAAGCAGAGCTGTGCCACCAGTGGCATGGACAGCTCTTCCCTTTTGCTGGACTAAAAATAAAGTATGGCCAGTGTAGGTTCTGCTTTAGCATGAGCATGCTTAGTAAAGGGGGTGCGATTATGGTGACTCATGCACTGTAATTGGGAGAGGTCTAAGGGGCAACTGCATGCATATTACAATAGAGCTGTTACCTCTGTGTAGGCAGTAGGGGTGGAGCTAATGATGTCATGAGGCAGAGCTAGTGGCATCAACTGAACCGCCTTCTAAGCTATATGATAGTCAATCACACAAGAAGAGCTGGCCACGCCACTGATATACACAGGTAGGAGGAGATATGCAGCTCTGCTTGAGGAGAAAGCTGAAAGTTTAAAAGCTATACTGTTTTTAAATGCCTATGGAGAGCATGTGAGCTTTACCTGTAAATGCACTACAGTGGCCCTCTAATCCTGCTTTGGACAAGCATAAGGCTATCCTGGGGTATAATTTACCCAAGATTTTGAGGTAGACATAACTGCAGATTAGATAGGTATTTTGGCTCCTACCTTATCTACCATCCAATCGAAGCTTCTGTGTTTGAGGGGTTATAAATGAAATTACCTGTTTAACATATCTATGTGTAGTGTCAAAACAAAAACTCAAAGTTGTTGGAATTCATAATGCCTCTTCCTGGCTTAGTAATGCATTTTTTAGTCTTCAGTTGTGTCTGACTCTCCATGACCTTATGTACAGCAGCACACTAGGCCCATCTAAGCTCCATCAAGCTCATGTCCATAGCTTCAGTGACCTCATCTATTCATCTCCGCTTCTGAATCCCCCTTATTCGTGTGCCTTTAATCTTTCCCAGCATCAGAGTCTTCTCTAGGGAATCCTGATTTCTCATGATATGACCAAAATATTTTCACCTCGTGATCAAACCTTCCAGTGAACAGTTTGATTTCCTAAAGTACGTATTTATTGGATCTTCCTGCAGTACAAGGGACTCTAATCAATTTTCGTCAACATCACAATTCAAAGGAATCAATTCTACAGCAATCAGCCTTTCTTATGGCCAGCTCTCACATCCGTATGTTACTACTGGGAATACCTTGGTTCTAACTAGGCAAACCTTTGTTGATAATGTAATATCTTTACTTTTTACTCGCTTGTCCAGGCTTGCCATAGCATTGCTCCCCAGGCTGCAGTCATCATCTATAGAGATTTTGGATCCCAGGAAAATAAAATCTGTCACTGCCTCCACTTATTCCCATTGACAGAAACTGAGAATGATTTTGCCATGATCTTCATCTTTTTTTTAACAAATAATTCCTAATACGTTTTCAAGGCTTTGTAATGCATATTTCAACTTTTTTTGTGTCACTTTGTTTTCTAACCTACAGATTATGTATATATAATGCAAAACAACTGTAACATTTAAAACATGTTCTTTGAATTAAAAACTGCCCTGTGCATTTAATACAATCCATTAAGTTAATCAAAGTCTCATAATAGTTTCTTCCATGGCAGATTCCCTTTAGTGAGGAATAAAGGAAATTCTATTTACTTTCGAAGAGCTCCTGTGCTTGTTGTTGATACCATCTTGTAGTATCCTCTTGACTGGATTTCTTTCTAATGAAAAATAATAGCAGTAATATTAGAATGAGATTGTGGTGGGCTGAGAAAGAAGCCAAATAGAGATCAAGGAGCAGTCAAGTACCATAGACTCTGCTATTAAACTGTATTTTTATTCTAGATACAAATTATGTCTGTGGATATATGTAATGTTTTTGTTCGTATAATACTCATGAGATGATACTCTTTTGTGATGTATAGAGATGTGTTTACTGTCTTGCTAATGTGATCATGAGATCATATCGTCATTTACTGTTATTATGTGTACTTTATATAAATGAGACTAAAACATCTTCCCAGGCTTTTATTATCCTCCTCAAAAAGCATCCACTAGAGAAGCAGCAAGACAGTGGGGAAAATGCACTAGGATGCTTGGTTGTATTTTAAGTAAAAAAAAAAAGGGATTAAAGAAGATATGGAGGCGCCAGGGCCCTCCCCTAATAATAAAAGAAAAATATGTTTGCATTACATTCTTTTTCTGTAATGTAGCCCCTTCCCCATCCCAACTCACCACAGCCCCTCCCCCTAGGCCCCCCATGAGTCCCCAATGGGCCCCCTGTGCTTTCTTGGCTGCACTCCCCCCTGGTCTGAAATTGGTGTATACTTGTTGTAAATAAGAGCATTTCTACTGAAGCTCCAAGAGAAGTGGCAGTGTGGAGCAATTCAGCATGCTGGGGATGTGTAACAGAGAAGAAGATAAGGGAGCAAGAGCTGCAAAGTATCAGCAAAGTACAGGCTGGATGTGTTCTGTGAGGGAGGAAGAAAGGAGATAGGGATGGGTGCTGTGCAAGGATGGACTGCTGAAAGGACTGGGTGGGGATGGATGCTAAGAGGGGTGGATGCTGTGTGGGGGTTATGTATGTATGTATACATGTATGTATATGTGTTATTTTGCACCAGGGCTCTACATTCTCTATTTCCGCCACTGTATGGACGGTTTCTGGATTTTTCTAGGTATATAATATGCCTGTCTATTTATTTACTGGTATGTACTCTGTTTTATTAAGAAATGCTTAAAGCTTGTTTTTTACCTCCTAAAATAAAACAAATAGTCCCTGTTTGGGTCTGTCCACTGCAGTATATGCATGGCTGGGTATGCAGTGTAGTGTCCTAGCCTATCATATAACCTAATGGATCTTTATTCCCAGTTGCTTAACACCATTCATAGTTAGGATATAGTTCCCACCCTTACTATAGTCCTAGCCTATCAGGGACTATGGCTCAGAACAGATGCTGCTGAAATGTGGTCCCTGATAGGCAAGCACACTATACGGCACATTCAGCCCTACATAGTCTGTGTCTGCATGGGCAGACTCATACAGGGACTGTTTGTTTGATTTTAGGCAGTAAGAGCAGAGTTTATAAGCACTTCTTAATAAAAAAAAGTATATGAAAATAAATTAATACATAGGTATATTACATACCAAGTAAAATCCTAATCCCTTTCTGGATCGTTCTCTTGTCATGGTGAAAGGGCTTCTGCACATCAGTGAAGCTGTAAACTATACCATGTAGGGTCAAGATGGGTCACCCAATATGGGCAGGTCATAGAAGAGAGGTCAGATAATTTGCAGAAGGAACTGGCAACCCACTCCAGTATCTTTGCTAAGAAAACCATATGGATAAACACAACCAGAAACATAGACTGATGTGCCTGGTGTTTTGCCTCCATATGGTCACCAAGAGTTGGACACGACTGAAAGACTGAACAACAAAGAACATTTTAGTAAATTCCACATCCGTTTAACGTCAGTCTAGAGATCCCTAGCCAGTCAGTTAGACCTCACCTAGATACTGTCCATTTCTGAGGATTGGATCTCCAAAAGGATATTAATAAATTAGAATAAGTTTAAAGGAGGGAAATTAAAATGGTACAAAGTCTTAAAAACAAAACCTATAATAGAAAACCTACCTGAAATGTCATATTTATAGAACTCCATTTTGAAGAACTTGACTTGACGATGTGCAAAATGTTTTCCATACAGTTTAAAACAAGGTAATTACAGCCTTTCATTTGTAATTATTGCATTTAATGTTGCTGTAATTATGATAGACCTTTGTCTTTGTTCCTCAAAGCATTTAAAACCTTGGAGGAATTGTGGATTCATTTATATATATATATATATATATATATATATATATATATATATATATATATATATATATATATATAATTTATTTATTTATTTATTTATTTTCTGGGTTTTAAATATTTGATGATAATAAACAGGCAGTGATTATCAGAAAAATATGTGTTATATAGGTAAGTTCTTACACAGTAATAGACAGGAAAGTAAAGTCCAGCTTTGCACAACCAAGTATGCATAGGAAATGCAGTTAGGTATGGATTTTGACCTTTCAAAGGAAGTACTTGCTGCAGGATGGAATCACACGGTTGGGCGGGATCTGAGCTTACAATTTAACCAGAGCACAAGGATAGAGAGAGAAAGAGACTACATATCCCAGGCTGCTTTGCAACACAGGAACCCCAGAATATGATAAACATAAACCAGCTAACCTCTGCTTTCTCCAAATTAAGAATGTTATGTTAATCTGAGCAGGGATTTTCAGGGGTGATAACTATCAAAATACTCTGCTTGCAAACTGAAACGATTTAGCAAACATCAGGGTGAGTTTTTAAATGTTTATTTTGTTATTTGTTTCATTCTCCTCTATCAAATGCATTCATAATCCAGGAAACTTAGATATGCCTTTAAGATCTGTTTTCACTTCTGATGAAAAAGTGTCTAAAGAGCACATTTGACAATAGAACTCACCGAGTAAGACCCCATAGAATAACCATTTTCTTTAACAGATGAGTAATCTAAGATGTATCTTCAATTAAACAATCAAATGTAAATGTAAGATTGTCTATGTTTTATGTACCTGCTAATGTTATTTTGTTACATGCTTCACAATGATGGGAAGTTTTTACCAAAGTACAGTGGTCCTTTAACACTCACTTTTTATTATAGGATAAGAAAGTGTAGACCTATATACGCTCTTTTAAAATATGACCTAAAATACTCTTTGTTATTAAGTGCTTAGATATACAACTGAATATTTCTTTTTATCCTTTTTGTTCTATCAATACCATTATTCATGTGAAGCATAGCCCTTGACTTAGATGAGAAGGTAGACAGTGTCTATCCCTCAGTTAGAAGCTTAAAATAGCCATGATCTTTAGTTAAGAAGTATTTCCAACAATAGAAGGGATCACAGTTCAGACACGGCTTTGGAGCGTGGGTTTGATTTTCACTTCTGAAATTTGTTTGAACCACTCAGGTACCCAGGGCCGGAGGGCAACGTTCAGTAAGATGTCAATTCAGAAGAATTTGCCACATGCCCTCTTCATTATTGACTAAAGTAGTGCAATTGTAGCCTCTCTGCAGTGGTCAGTGAGACTCTTGTAAACAATTTGAAGCTGTGCGGTGAAGCTGTATAGATTATAAGACCAGAGAGTAATGTGTTAACCCTTTATAAAAGGAGCAATTGGTTATTTGAAATGTTCTAAAGATGCAACTCACATCTTGCTCTGCACCGCTGAAGTACCTAAAGGTGTATAGAGGTTTCATGGATTAGGAATGCATCTGACAGAGGAAAATGAGTAGTGTATGCAAACACTTTTTGCATCAAAATCCCCAAATAAACATTAATAAACTTACCCTGAAATATTTCTTCTATGTTTTGGCAGATTCATTTTTTTTGCGTCATTCAGTCATTTCTGATTCTCCATGACCTCATGGACTGTAACCAGGCATATTTTTATGTCCATGGTCATGCTGATCCACTTGGTATTAATGGCAGAAATACTGGAGGGGGTTGCCAGTTTCTTCAATGGTATACCTAGGTGGTCTCCCATCCAAGTACTCACCAAGTCCAACCCTGCTTGGCTTCAGGGTGGTGTGATCTCTGTGAATTTGAGAGTAGATGCCCCCTAAAAACCCAGGCTAAATTAGCATAAAATTCATAATTTGCCTTGGCCAATCAGAGGCAGCTGCATCATTGTAGCAAATTATTATCTCTGCAGCAAAGCATCATAGCATTTGTAGTCTGGCACCTATTCATGTATTTTCATATAACAGTCTCTTTCTCTCTTTAGCACATTTCACTCTGCAGTTTATTCCACCTCAACATCTGCAGCAGATTCCACCCAGACCCTGCAACAAAGAGTTCACATATAAAATACAAACATAATGCTATACTAAACACTGGCTGCAATGTAGGTCCAGCCTTCCCCAGGTGTAAACAACTGCTGCAGGTTTTCTTCATTTGAATTGCTGATGGTAGGAGATCTCTCTTTCTATATGTAATTTAAAAACTCAGTTATCATCATTAATGGCTGTTTCTGTATCCCATCCCACCTCTCTCATTGTACTGAGCACTACTGAGAGAAAACCACTATGTTTTCTCTATGGCATTTTGAATAACTAAAGTTGGTAATAGGTAAACAGTCTCAATTAAAAACAGCCTTTAATATAAGAAAACATTAAAAAAAGAACAAAGGGAAGAGCTCATGGTGAAGTATATACAAAATGATCTGTTAGACATGAAAACATATTGCACTTAAAGGATTTTATCCAGACTTGCATTCTAATGATACTTGCATTGTATATAGTATAAAATAAAATAACAAAAAAAAAACAATTTAGACAAACACTTTCTTGACCCAAAAACTATTCGGTAGGATTCAGCGTCCCGCTTTATGTTAATTGTAGAAATCTGCCTACATTTTTTAATGCATCCTCTACTACAACCTTCCATAGTCATGACCTTCAGACCTCTCTTGCCCTTACTGAGCAATAGCACCTTAAATAATCTCCAGAAGTGTAGGATGTTTGAATATGTAAGTGTGTTTGCATCGCTCAGTTGTGTCCGACTCTCCATGACATCATGGACCACAACACACCATGCTGATCCACTTGGTATTCAAGGCAGATATACTGGAGTGGGTTGCCAGTTCCTTCTGCAGTGGGCCACAGCATACAGTATTGGTATTCCTAGGTGGTCTCCCATCCGAGTACTGACCAGACCCAACCCTACATTGCTTCAGGGTGGTGTGACCTCTTGGATCCTCTTAGAATAGAATCCAGGTCACAGCGGTGAAAGCCCTGAGTCCTAACCACTAGGCCAATAGCGAACCCAGTATATGAGTAATCACTAATATAGTTTCCACAAATGCGTAACTCAAGTGGGAGCGCATGCGCACTACATAAACTATTGTATGGACAGCACAGCGCCAGGAACAGGGGGGGGGGGGGGGCGAGAGAGGGAAAGGGACAGAGAGGGGGAAAGACACAGGGGAGGGAGGAGGGGGAAAGAGACACAGGGAAGCGGGGGGAGTGACACAGGGGAGGTGGAAGAGATGCAGGACAGGGGGAGAGACACAGGCGAGGGGTGAAAAGACACAGTGGGGAGACACAGGGGAGGGAGGGAAGAGACACAGGGGAGGGGGGGGAGAGACATGAGGGGGGAGACATGGGGAAAAATATGCAGGGGAAGGGAAGAGAGTGGGGGGAAAGAGACACAGGGGAGGGGGGGGGGCGGAGAGACCCATCTAATATTATACCGTAATTTATAACGGTCAAACGACTAATGTAATAATATTAGACCGAGAATGCCTCACTCTCTCCTGTTTTATTTGGCACTCTCTTGTTTTGCTGCTGAGGTTTCACTTTCCCTCCCAGGTGAAAACATACACCATCAAATAAAGATCCAGATGCATTAGGAGCACTGTACTTTGGGAATAAATCATCACGTTAGTGACGTGTATAACATGCGAACAGCATTAGCACATATGTAAGCCATATTGTACATTTGGTGGGCTCTGCTTGTGCCGCGGGAGATTCCATATTTGGCTGCTAGTTATCCTACTTGGTCTTAGTCTTTTTTTTTTTTGCACTTAGATTTTATTTATTTATGTAATAATTCATTATATATATATATATATATATAAATAACTGTATAGATAGTTGATACATAAAGATAACTATACAAATAGATATTTTTATATATATATATATATATATATATATATATATATATATATATTTATTTATTTATTTTTATAAATATATATATATACGGTATATATCACATATATATATCACATATATAGAGCAGGCGGGTTGTTGCTAACGCTGCGGGCTCGCACAGCGAGTCTACGGTCCTTGTAAAGCAAGGGCCTCAGTTGCTGGCATGGAGCGCCGAAGGCGCTCCTTGCCAGCAACTGCGGACCTCGCAAAATTTACCGAGTTACGAAACAAAAATACGAGACGCGTTACGACCCATTACGACCTAGTAAAAAACGCCTGAAACCCGCGCACATGAAAACATGAAAAACACAATAAATACACACAACAAATACATAAAAAGCTTACCCACAGCAAGGGGGGGGGGGGGGGGGCGCCCAGCCCAGGACCTCGAAAACTGAAGTTACACCTCAATTTAACTCCAAATAAAAGAGTTTAGACACCCGAAAATCACCTAAGCGAGAGAAAAAATGGCTGCAGAAAAAAAAAACGAAAATGAGGCTAAAGGACCCTAAACATTCAAAACACCACCAAACACCTACGTATTTTCCGAAAAAGTCGGACAACATCCGAAAACAAGGACGCAAAATCAGCCACAGCCGCATACCACACATTAGGCGCCATTTTAGAACAATAACTTATATAATCCGGAAGTACACAGCTACGCTAACGGCTTCCCCTCGCGCACGCACACTATTACACTACACACTGCACACATTCATGACACTTACACAGCAGCTAAACAGCACTGATGCTGCAGCAACATGAAAACAGATTGCCAGCTCTTAGCACAATGCTTCCTGCATATATTACTTCACAATAGGTAAAGTATATTAATTTCTTATTTTATTAATTATTAATTGCCATACCAAAAAAAAACCACCAACGCTTCTCATAGCACACAAACAACCAAGAGCCTCGCAATGAGCGCCAAAGGATCTTAAAACACCAACAAAATTAATTTTGTACGCAAACAACATTACCTGCCTTACAATTTTATTGCCGTCATTTTTTGACGGGCAAGTTGCTAGTTTATATATATAATAGTATAGCAATACAGATAACTATACATACAGATAGCTGAGGCTGGCAGACTCTCATGTACATGCAGATCTCCTGTTCTCTGCTGCAGAGAGAGAAGCTGCCGGAGACTTCTGAGATCCGCCATGACTTTATTGCAAGCTGGGCTACCCATGGCTCGCAGAATACTTTGCATTTTCCAGATAGCAATGAGATTTAACCTACAGCAGCTGTGGCCTTTGGATCAGTGGGTTGATTTTTAAAAACGATATAGTCTAAGAAGGCTCAATTTAGAATATTTAGCAGTCTGTGCATAGTTTGGAACACTTTAGATAAAACAATGAATGTATGTAAATTATATATATCTATAATAATTAACAAGTTACTAGTCAACTTTGGTTTTGTGCGTGTGTTTCAGGCACTTAGATGGACAATCTCAGTACTGTATATACTTTTCCAAGTTTTACAGGAATTTAGTCCGTGATAAAACAGTAACAAACCAAAATGAATCAAACAAATTAACAGGCCTAGTTTCCATTGAACTAACCAGCTCTCATCCAGCTAAACCTGAGTGGAGCAAAGCAAACAGTCCAGTAGTTGGTGGCCTGTAAATTTCTTCTGATTTCCAGGTCTTCACTCTGCTCCAAATGGTCATAAGCTGGGCTGAATAACTGAACAAGAAAGTTAACCCCCTACAGTCCTACTGGGGGAAGTGAGCTTTGCAGAGCCTGTGGCTCACACATACCCCTTGAATAATCGTTTAGGTTTCAGTATCATCTGTATGCAGATGACACTCAAATTTATCTCTCAACACACAAGATCTATCCCCTTCTATTCTAGCACGTGTTTCCAACTGCCTCTCAAGTATATCCGCCTGGATGTCCACCCACCACCTCAGACTTAACATGTCCAATGGCTGTCTCCTTCCCACCTCTCTTATCACCTCCTCTCATTCCCGCCTTCAGGACTTTTCTCGGGCTGCCACTATTCTCTGGAACTCTTTGCCTCGTTCCACCCGACTATCGTCCTGCTTCAAATCCTTCAAATCCTCACTAAAAAGGCATCTGTTTAAAGAATACTACCACCTACCACCTTAACTTACACTATTTATCTTTCACTCTACTGTACCTCACCCAAACCCTTTAGTCTGTAAGTTTGCGAGATTTCAATCTTGCACGGCGCTTTGGAGAAAGCACTTTGGACACTGGATTCTAAGCTCAAAGACAGGACCCTCCATCCTTTACACCGTCTTAATACTACAAATAAATGATAATAATAACTTTTTAAAATGTATTTTAGACATTCAAATGTGAGCACAAATGTACTATATATATATATATATATATATATATATATATATATATATATATACACACACACCATTGACCTTAGTGCTCTGTAAGTAGATAGTACTATACAAAGTGCTTTTCATTAGCATTAATGTTGCTCTGTGTTCTCATTTTAGACTGGATCATACATTGCAAATTCAAAGCTCATGTTAGCCTATTAATATCTATGACCATTCCTTAAAGGACAACTGAAGCCACCAGACGGTTATAAACATTTATAGTGAGGACTTTTACACTGCTTGTATCCAGTGCTGAATAGCGGTATACATAATCCGCTGCATTGTGTAGTTGTGCTTATTGGAACAGGCTGAGTGTGCTGCGTTTCTGACATTTATATTTTTCACCATTTTTTTTAACACAGAACTAAATATGATATGAATTGTTGTGAGATCAAATTCTACCAGTTAATTTCCCTATTTATAATAATATTTTTAAGGTTGCAGGATAATGTAAATCTGTGTATAACTGTCTGGTTACAATCTTCATGCTGATTATCAGAGAGATAATACAAAACTCTCCCCCAGGAAGTGAGTTAACTCCTGGGTTAATTTGATTAGCTCAGCTATATATAGATTTTAAAACACTGGAGCTGAGAGATGGATGTGGACATTTGATGTATTGCAGCCTGGCAGTTTGGCTAATTGAGGCAGACTCTGTTTGGGCCTTCAGCCTTGCAAAGGCTGGGAATGCAAACTGTGCAGACTTTGATTGGAACTGCAAAGGAGGCACCAAGAAATATATATTAGCGCTGTAAAGATGAAAACCATAGAGGAATGTCCATACTGATGTCTGAAGCTGGAGAATGAGGTAGACAGAGATACAGACACATGGGGATTACGAGCAAGCCGCAGAGTGGAAACTTGGACTTAAAAGTGAAAGGCCAGTAATTGAATACAAAAATATTGGATAGTTTGTTTTTATCTTGCTCCATCCAGGTTTAGCTGCATGAAAGATCTGTTGTGAGGGATCTAACTAACAGTAAAGATATTATTTTAGTGGAAGCTGGGTCTGTTCATGTCTTTAATTTATACGTTTTGGAAAACTGTTTTTTAATTATAGTAAAATTTGAAAAAACATTTAAAGCCTCCCACCAAATGTATTCTTCCATCGAAAGTCCTCGAAACAAGGGCACAGACTCGGTAGGAGACAGAAAGCCACTATATATATATATATATATATATATATATATATATATATATATATATATATATATATATATATAATGTGTGTGTTTGTAAGTATGTGCATTACAGTATTCCGTACATCACAACTTCAGTCACATCCCGTCCCACATGTCTGCCTTTGGTTATTTGAAGTATTGAGAGGTTTGTTATATACATAAAAGGTGGACAGGAGTCAAGTATTAGGGCACATCCAATATCCTGATATTGCAGCACTAGCCATATCTCGGAAAGTTACCAGGCAGGATAGTAAATCATAACTCTCGGCATGGCATTGATATAATTGAAAAACATGTTTCATACTTAGTTCAGAATCTCCTTTTCATGTCTATATGTGACATCTTTGATCCCATTTTCTCTTTGCAGAAATAAAGTGACACAGAACCTGAACAGTGTGAGGAATTACACAGTATAAGGAAACCATTATATTTAACTCAGAAAGCCATCTTGTCTCTCCCAGGCACAGAAAGTACATTATTCAATAAACCCTGAAAAAAGAGAATATAGAAAGATGGTATTATCTTACTGCATGAAGAGAAATGATGAACGATATAGTATATGGGATAAAGTGAACTAAAGGATACTGTTCTACAATATCAAGTACAAAATGGATAAGCTGTTTTCACAAATTTATAATTGTTTTTAAACATTGCAGGGTTAGCTTTTACAGCACTCAAACTATTTATCTTGAGTTGACTGCACCATAGGAGCACTTCTTTGATTTATTGAGATTATGGGCACATGCAGGAACCATAAACAGTAAGTTTTCTCTAAATGTTTGTGAGGAATAAAACACTATTGGCTAAAGAACCCAAATGGATAAACTGACGTATTTGGTTTTCTCAGTGACAGAGCTACCAGTGGTGCCGGTAGTGTAGTGCACCAGGGCTCTCCAGGCCAGATATTGGTGCATGCTTGTTTAAAAAAAAGAAGAGCATTTCTACTGAATATCCACAAGGTTTCAGTGTGGAGCAGTTCCGCTAGGGATATGTATCAGCAAGGAAGGTAAGAGAGCAAGGGTTGCAAAGTGACAGCAAAGTACAAGAGCAAGGAATAGGTGCTAAGTGAGGATGGTTCCTAAAAGGGGTAGGTGCTGTGTGGAGGTGGATGTTGAGATTGTATATGTATATATGTGTATGGAAAGCTATAGAAAGGGGTCTTGGAAACAACAATGGGAAAGGGTCTTGTGGAAGCGTGCTGTTATCGGAAAGGGTCTTACGGAGGAGAGCTGCTATGGAACGGGTCTTGGGGAGGGACACTGAGCTAATTTGTACTGGAAAGGGCTCAGCGCAAAAAATGTTTTACAACCCTCCTTGGGGGGCCCAAATATTTTTTTGCACCAGGGCCCCTCCATTCTCTAACTTTGCTGCTGAACAGAGTCTATTGATATTTGAGTATGCCTGCAAGTATAAGAAGCTTCACAGAGCACAGGTGGAGGATTAACTGGGTTATATAAAAACTCTTCTAAAATAGACAAATGTGCATCATTTTTTTTCTCTCACTTGGTTTCCATTGAGCTCTTTGATGTACAGTATTCTATGTCCCTTTTACTAATGACCTATAAGTAGGTTAGAACATGTATTTTATAAAAAGATCATCTAAATTAGGTTTTAATTTCTTGAAAAACCCTTTGTGCAGAGATATAATTACTTTATAGAAATATATCTCGGGTCATTACAGAAAGATGTCAAGAGTACTTTTATACAAATAACAATAGGTTATCAGCTGAGGTCAAGATGACACAGCCACACATGTTAAAATACCGCAATATGAGTGTGTATTTATTAAATATAATAATTACAAAAAAACAGGCTTGATAAACTTGTTAAAATAATCTTGCTGTAATGTGTTACCTATTGGTACAAGGGACACTATAAATGATTTTGTGGTTTGCAGTCACCTAAACAAAATATTTAAAAATAAAAGGATCATTGCATTAAAACAAAATTGCAAAACCTTGATAACTAACTTCTATAGATATTTTACTCTGTGTCATGGTTTCCCTGATTTTTTTATTCTCCAGCAATTTACTATTTCAATCTCTAATCACATGGAGCCGCATTTAATAATATCAATAACTAGGAAATGGCCCATCAAAAATGATGGGTATAAAATTGTAAACCTGGCAATGCTGTTTGCCACATAATGTGCTGAGTTTGCTCCTCTGAGTACTTTCGGTGCTCATCGTGAGCGCCTTTGGCGCTCATCCCGTGGGGTAGCCTTTGGCGCTCATTGCGAGCCTCTCCTCCCATGTAATTCAACTTTCCTGCTTTGCAATGATCACCACGTGGTTCGCAATGAGCTCCTTTGGTGCTCATTTCAAGCCTCTCCCCTGTGTACTTTATAGGCCTTGTGCTTCAGCACCTTTGGCGCTCATCGCAAGCCTCTCCCCCCACCCTTGTACATCATGATTAATGTTACTGCCTTGGTGTAAGGGTTTCTGCCTTGGTGTAAAAGGGTTTCTGCCTTGGTGTAAAAGGGTTTCTGCCTTGGTGTAAAAGGGTTTCTGTCTTGGTGTAAAAGGGTTTCTGTCTTGGTGTAAAAGGGTTTCTGTCTTGGTGTAAAAGGGTTTCTGTCTTGGTGTAAAAGGGTTTCTGTCTTGGTGTAAAAGGGTTTTTGTCTTGGTGTAAAAGCGTTTCTGTCTTGGTGTAAAAGGGTGTCTGTCTTGGTGTAAAAGCGTTTCTGTCTTGGTGTAAAAGGGTTTCTGCCTTGGTGTAAAAGGGTTTCTGCCTTGGTGTAAAAGGGTTTCTGCCTTGGTGTAAAAGGGTTTCTGCCTTGGTGTAAAAGGGTTTCTGCCTTGGTGTAAAAGGGTTTCTGCCTTGGTGTAAAACGGTTCCTGTCTTGGTGTAAAACGGTTCCTGTCTTGGTGTAAAACGGTTTCTGTCTTGGTGTAAAAGGGTTTCTGCCTTGGTGTAAGGGTTTCTGCCTTGGTGTAAAACGGTTACTGCCTTGGTTTGGTGTAAATATGTTTCTGCTTTGGTGTAAAAGGGTTACTGCCTTGGTTTGGTGTAAAAGTGTTTCTACCTTGGTGTAAAAGTGGCCGCAAGTGCGTTACCAACATCGCAAACGTTCCAACCAGTCCCGCAGATCCACAACTATATATGTGATAATAGTTTGAGATGCTTAAATTAAATAGAGATTTTTCAACTGTTACACACATATTCAATTGCCTTCACTTGTAAAATAAATATCTCACTCTGCAATACTAATAGGGATATGTAAATGAGTTGGATTGTTAATGCATCTGATAGAGGAGAATTAGTAGTGTATGAAAACATAGTTTTGCATGAAAATATCCCCAAATAAACATTAGTTAGCTTGCCTTGAAGTTAGCAAAAATGTCTATGTTTTTTGGCAGTTGCATTTAATTGTGTACACTCCTAGAAAACTTCACCTGAATTAGCATAACATTCAAATTCAGACTCAGGCTAATACATTGTATAATTCTTCACCCCAGTGGCTTCTGGGGTGCTCCATACAAGAACTGCAATAGTTACTTCCTGTGCTCTGTACCAGAAAGGTCAAAATATGTATCTTGCTGTATTTCCTGTGGGTACACCGCTGTATTTCTTGTGTGTACCCTGCTTATGTAATTGTCCTGTGGGTGTGTACAGCTGGATTTGACTTTTGTGCAAATAACTTTGTAAGTAAGCTGAACTTTTCTATATAACACATGTTTTCATACACTACTAATTACCCTCTATCAGATGCATTCATAATCCCTTTAAATCCATGTCTGTAAAATGCAAAATGTGGAATTATGTATCTACTCATAAATTACACCAAATCCTGAATTTTACTTTAATTATTAATGAGACACAGCCCTAGGAACCAATAGAAACAAACCGTACATATACTGTATTTAAAAGTAAAATGAGACTTTTATAAGCACCTGCAATTTAGTAAGCATTTTGTGAGTAAATAAATAATGTTTGCCCATAAAAACTAGCCCTTTAATAGACAATGCATTAGAGCATCTGTTGCAGGCCATGTGGACTTCCTGATATTTATTAACCTCTTGAGTACTGGGTTCTATGTTACACTGGATATTGTATAATGACAAAAACACAATAATAAAAAAAAATCATATTTTATAAATTGCACATTTGTGCCTGTGGGACTGTTAAGCATTACATTCTAATGCACTTACATTGTTTTTTATGGGTTTTTAGTACTTTAATGACTCTTTAACTGCTGCTGCAGGTCTCAGAAAGGCTTTTAAAATCATTTGAAGGTGCTCTTTAGTGCACATAATAATTTTCCCTTATATTGCTAATTAATTTTGACTCATATTTCGTAAGTGCTCAGTAAAGTTGGAATTGAATAGCGACTTAGTGTAAAACTTTGAAAAAACAACTCATAATATTAGGGTTGTCAGAAAATCAATGGGAAAGCTTGCAGTAATTTGCAAGCCTGGCTTGTTGTGGTCATTGTGAGTAACTCACTTACAATCAAGTGGGTCAATTGAATAGTTAGGTAACGTTACTTTTTAGTGGTGTAACTAGAAAATAGAGAACTGAATAGGGCTCATGTTTGGTTCATCAGCCAATCAAAGGATACACATAGGATGTATTTTTTTATGACGTTTTTCCTTATCAAGTGAAATTGTCTCGATTAGGAAGGCAAGTATTAGTTGCTAGGGGAGGAGAAAGCAGAGGAACCATGACACAATGTAAGACAACTGAAAAGTAATATCAATACATCCTGGGTTCGAATCCAGGCCAGGAACCAAGAGGTCACACTGGTCACGATTTGGATGGGAGACCACCTGGGAATACCAGGAGCTGTATGTTGTATTGTCCATGAGGTCCCAGAGAGTTGGGCATGACTGAGTGATGCCATTAACCTTAATAACTTCTGTTATCTGTGCACCACTTTGATGTTAAGGGTTAGCTTTTAGTTTTACCGGTTCGAGTTAGTAGATCTTTCCTGTTATGTACCTATAACCCTAACAGCTAAGTGCCGGGCAGATAACAAGAAACCTAAGGGGCGGGCAGATAACAAATATATCCTTTGTTTGTTACACACTTCACAAACATGTGAAGTATTTCCCAAACTACATCAGTCCTTTTAATGCTGCATTTGTCAACCCCTGTTGGATTATTTCCACAGTCACTGAGAATCACTTGCAATTTCTCATATTTCCCAAAAAAAAAGGTCTGAACAGTAACAAAACTACTTAAAATAACCCCAATACTTCCTAGACCTCAAGAATCAGCATTTCTTTAATCTCCTCTTATAAAATGTCAAGCTGCTTGGAATAAGTTCTGACAATTTTATTTTCTAAATGAACAAAGGTTTGATGTCACAGATCTAGTTTTCTGGTAAGAACATCTCCGTGTGATAAGCAGTAATAAAAAGGGATGACCCGGGTCTTGTAATAACAAATCACATTTTTCATAGAAAAAGTTGTCATTTTGGCTTTTTCGGGAAATCTGTGAGTTGGAGATAATATAATAATATTCAGACTTTATGTATAGCACTGTCAAGCTGATGCAAGATGTTATTGAGACAAAGTGTAAAACAATATATATAATGTATAATATGTGTGTAGTTTAGGAAAAACATCACATGCTTGTGAAGAATGCATTTTTAAAGAAAGTCTTATTTGACAATATGGCTTAATAGCAGGATATTCATCTTCTCAGGCTACATAACTAAAGCCAGATAACATTGGGGTCTTTATTTTGGCCACTACAAGCAGCCTGTAATCCTAATTAGCACATCAAAATAGCTCATTAATATTCATGAACCACGCATTTGTATATAAACACAGCCGCTACAACACAGATTTTCCCAGGATTGATTCAAAATAACACAACATATATCCAGTTTTTCATGCTCCATAAGAATAGCCTAAAACCAACTTGATTTTGGGGTACCTTTAAGCTTAACATCATAATTATCCTCAAAAAAAAGGGTCACTGGAAAAAATATGTTTTTTTTTTTTTAAATGTGAGAGCAGGAAAATGTTATACAAGCTAGATTTTAGTTAGGAATACATAATTATCTACTGGATCATGGAGGCATTTATATTTTTGCAGGAAAAAACTTGCATATGTTGATGCAAGTGAGAGATGGGGTAGGTGTCAAATGTCAAGTAGCATAATGGTTAATTAATTCCTCATCCACTCTTGTTGCTCCTCCATCCTTATATCAACTATTTCAGCAAATAAAAAATGATTTACTCTCAAGCTCTCAGGAAGTCCTCAAGTCAGTCAAGATGGAAAATCTAGATTTCAGTATCCTCTCTATGCAGATGACACTCCTATCTAATCCGCACCAGATCTATCTCCCTCTCTTCCAGCTCATGTTGCCATCTGCCTCTCTAGTATATCCTCCTGGATGAAGACCGAGCTCCTAATCTTCCCACCCTCTACCACAGCTTCCACTCCTCATATATCACACTGTTGACAATGACATCATCACATCGACCCCCCAGGCCTGTTGTCTTGGGTTCTACTAGACCCTGTCCTCTATTTCACATAATCACAAAATCTTGTCATTTTCACCCAAAAATATGTCCAAAATACGTCACTTTCTTACACAAGACACAAATAAAATTATAATTCACTCTCCTATCATATCTCACCTCGACTACTGTAACTCACTCCTTGCTGGCCTCCCCATCACCTGTCTATCCCCACTTCAATCCATATTGAACGCATCTGCAAGACTCATATATTGTACACAACGCTCAGTGTCTGCAGTTCCTCTCTATCCGTCACTCCACTGGCTTCCCGTAGCCTCTAGAATAACATTTCAAATCATGACCCTAACCTACAACGCCCTCAGCAATAATGCACCTCCTTAATTCTCTGCTCTTGTCTCAAAATACTCCCCCAACCGAACTCTTCATTCTATAAACAACTTTTTTCTGTCCTCCTCTCTTATCACTTCCTCTCACCCTTGCCTTCAGGTCTTTTATTGTCCTGCCCTTATTCTTTGGAACTCCTTGCTTCGCTCCACTGGATTATCCTCCTGCCTTAAAACCTTCAAAACCTCACTAAAAACGAATCTGTTCAAAGAAGATTATCACCTTCAGCCTTAATATGCACAACACATCCATCACCCAAACCCTTTAGATTGTAAGTTTGCAAGTTTTTGATCTTATGTTGGTGTTTTAGGGGAAGCTCTATGTACGTTTGATTTTAAGTTAAAGAACAAGGCCCTTCATTCCTTTGCAATGCGTTAAAGTTGGTTTTGATTTGTACTTAACCCCTGTACAGCGCTACGGAATATGTTGGCGAGTTACAAATAAAGGATGATACTAATAATAATAATGGAAGCTTTTTATATGAAAACTGAATCTTCTATATTTATGATGATCTCTTTCTGTTTAGGGTTTGCACAGCGGCTAATATTAGTTTAATTTTCAGTTCCTAAAGCGGTAACCCCGAGCCATGCTTGGGATTACACACTTCCTCTTCCTCCCCCTTCCTCTTACTGTGTAACCTGATCATCCTTCCCCTGTAGCACGTCTTTTGGCAGTGTCCGGGAGTCCTGAGTGACGTCACACGCACATCACGTCAATAGCGATTCCTGGCCACAGCCAGAAGACGTGCTGCAGGGGAAGGATGAGCAGCTTACACAGTGGGAATGGGGAGGAAGGAGGGGGGTAGAGGAGGAGAAGGGAGAGGGTGAATGGAAGGAGAAGGGAGAGGGAGGATGGGAGGAGAAGGGAGAGGGTGAATGGAAGGAGAAGGGAGAGGGTGAATGGAAGGAGAAGGGAGAGGGTGAATGGAAGGAGAAGGGAGAGGGTGAATGGAAGGAGAAGGGAGAGGGTGAATGGAAGGAGAAGGGAGAGGGTGAATGGAAGGAGAAGGGAGAGAGTGAATGGAAGGAGAAGGGAGAGGAAGGAGAAGGGAAAGGGTGAATGGAAGGAGAAGGGAAAGGGTGAATGGAAGAACAAGGGAAAGGGTGAATGGAAGGACAAGGGAGAGGGTGAATGGGAGGAGAAGGGAAAGGGTGAATGGAAGGAGAAGGGAAAGGGTGAATGGAAGAACAAGGGAGAGGGTGAATGGAAGGACAAGGGAGAGGGTGAATGGGAGGAGAAGGGAGAGGGTGAATGGGAGGAGAAGGGAGAGGGAGGATGGGAGGAGAAGGGAGAGGGTGAATGGAAGGAGAAGGGAGAGGGTGAATGGAAGGAGAAGGGAGAGGGATGATGGGAGGAGAAGGGCGAGGGATGATGGGAGAAGAAGGTAGAGGGGGAAGGGGAGGAGAAGGTAGAGGGGGAAGGGGAGGAGAAGGTAGAGGGGGAAGAGGAGGAGAAGGGAGAAGGGGAAGGGGAGGAGAAGGGAGAGGGGGAAGGGGGGATAAGAAGGGAGAGGGGGAAGGGGGGATAAGAAGGGAGAGGGGAAGGGGTGATAAGGTAGAGGGGGAATTGGGGGAGAAGGGAGAGGGGAAAGGAGAAGGGGAATGGTGTGCTGCAGGGGCTGGGGGAGGGGAAGGGGCCACTACACTACATAAACATTTGTAATGTAGAAACAGGGGGCTGAACAAGGAGGTCTGGCCATGCCTGTATCCCCGAGTGTACCTCT
Source organism: Discoglossus pictus (assembly GCA_027410445.1). NCBI lineage: Eukaryota > Metazoa > Chordata > Amphibia > Anura > Alytidae > Discoglossus > Discoglossus pictus. The sequence continues at coordinate 31,942,689 of CM050176.1, read as the reverse complement.
TTAACACTTGGGGGTACTGACACGGCCAGACCGCCAGGAGGGTTAACCAACTGGAGCCTGGGATTAGAATTATTTTCTACACCCTAAAAACTAAGCATAACAATATATTTACACGCCAGTTCACCGAATCGCAAACCGTTTTAAGATAAATGCTTACAAGAAAAAACATTACGCCGCAATTAAATGTTACTATTGTACAAAAAATAGCATTAACCACCCTCGGATAAAATCCATTTTTACCTAAACTAATGGCAGCTCTGAGTGTAATAAGTGACAAATACACCCATTTGTGAAGCCTTATGTACAGTATGTAATAATTAGTTTTCTGTACTGTTAATCAGAAGGAACGCTTACGTTTCTGCCATACATAATCTCGTTGCCCAGGGAGCAGAACTGAATATTTGCATTAAATTACCTCTAATTTCACAAGTTCGTGATGCCATTTTTTTAGATGTGACTGCCAATCGCTTGGTGGATTTGGAAGAAACTTGCAGATCTTGCAGCTCATATGTCATTTCCCTGCTAGGAAGAGCCAAGCGGGGTGCGAGCCAGAAGCGCATGGTAATGAGGGAAGCAAATCATTCAGATCTAAGATCAGCACCTGGGTGATGCAATTTGCATCACATTAATAAAACCATTTCAGAGAGATCTGGCACAAATACAATTTCCTCCATTTTTTCACATTCGTATGAAGAATGCGGCGCTCTAGCATGCAGAAATCACACAAAAATTGTGGGGTTTTTTGTTTGCATTTTTTCCAAGCGTTTACAAAATAATATATTCTATTTTTTTTTATTTAAAAAAAGGGAAAACCTTTACAAACTTGCTTGGATGAAGCTGACATCCTTGGCGTCTAGCTTCAACTGTTCTTAGCAAACTGGTTCTCAAGGCAAAAAAAAGTAAAACGTGTCTGGCTTTAACGTCCAAACTGCATTACGTGGATACTATAGTCTTGTATTTGCAAATAAACATTTATATTTCTTGCCCATCAAATTGCTAACTTATTCTTAGTGCATATATATATATATATATATATATATATATATATATATATATATATATATATATATATATGCACATATATTCAATGATTGCCAAACAAATACACACAGGAGCAGCGGCATAAGGGGGGGGGGGGGCACAGAGGGGAGGACAGGGACCCAAAGAAGAACAGCAGCAACAGAGGGTAGGACAGGGGCACAGAGTAGGGAGAGGGACAGGAAGGAGGGACAGGGGCACAGAGTAGGGAGAGGGACAGGAAGGAGGGACAGGGGCACAGAGGGGCACAGGGGCATAAAGGGGGAACAGGGGCACAGAGAGGGGAACAGGGGCACAGAGGAGGGACAGGGGCATAAAGGGGGAACAGGGGCACAGAGGGGGAACAGGGGCACAGAGAGGGGACAGGGACACAGAGAGGGGAAAGGGGCAACAGAGGGTAGGACAGGGGCAACAGAGGGTAGGACAGGGGCAACAGAGGGTATGGCAGTGGCAACAGAGGAGGGAGAGGGACAGGAAGTAGGGACAGGAAGGGGAGACAGCAGCACAGAGGGGGGGACAGGGGCACAGAGGGGAACAGTGGCACAGAGCGGGGACAGGGCCAGAAAGGAGGGACAGGGAGGGGAGACAACAGCACAGGGGGGGGGAGCAGGGGCACAGAGGAGGGACAGGTGCAATCATACCATCTTTTTTGGCAGTTGTCTAGTCGCATATATAGTTGTGAGCATGCGGGCCGTTGTTAACGCTGCGGGCTCGCATAGCGAGCTTGCTTCCCTCGCTTCGAAGGCACTCCTTGCCAGCAACTGTAGACCTCGCAAAATTTACTCCAAATAAAAGAGTTTAGACACCCGAAAATCCCCTAAATGAGCGAAAAAATGGCCGCCCCAAAAAACGAAAACGAGGCTACAGCAGTCTAAAGACGCAAAACACCTCCAAACACCTACGGATTTCCCGAAAAAGACATACGAGATTCGAAAATAAGGACGCAAACCGCCCAACCCTAAAAACATTAGAAACACAATAAATACACCCAACAAACACATAAAAAGCTTACCCACAGCAAGGGGGGGGGGGGCACCCAGGACCTCTGCCTGTGAAGTTACACCTCCATTTAAGGCCAAATTTCAGAGTTTAGACACACGAAAATCATCTAAGCGAGAGAAAAAATGTCCGACAAACAAAACGAAAATGAGGCTAAATCACCCTAAACACGCAAAACACCTACGGATTTTCAAAAAAAGTCGGCCGACATCCGAAAACAAGGACGCAAAATCAGCCACAGCCGCATACCACACATTAGGCGCCATTTTAGAACAATAACTTATACAATGCGGAAATACACAGCTACGCTAACGGATTTGCCCCTAGCACACAAACAACCAAGAGCCTCGCAATGAGCGCTGAAGGCGCTCAGCGTGAGGCTCGCAATGAGTGCCGAAGGATCTTAAAACACCAACAAAATTAATGTCGCACACAAACAACATTACCTGTCTTACAATCTTATTGCCGTCATTTTTTGACTGCAAGTCGCTAGTATATATATAATTATCAGCAGGTGCTCTCTAACATCAGTAATAGTGTTGTATTGTTATAGAAACTGTCTGATAAACCAAGTGGTAACAGATAGAAAAGATCAAAACAATGACAAAATAAAATTGACGTATTGGCCTCTATTTCAGTAAATATAAGTGAACAATAAAAAACATATGTTGTTAAAAATAAAGAAAGGCTCCTTATCTTATTTTTCTTCTGAATGTTTTGCAAGACTCCAGTAGAGAAAGGTTAACTGAGCCTTCAGCAGATAAGAGGTTTAGCAACATCATTCTTCCTCGTCTCATTTGAGCATATTTCTTCTTTTAACTGCTTGTCAGCTTTCTCTTCAAGATTTGAAGTATTAACTAGTCCATGTGTCTATCAGTAAGCTGTACAAGCCAAATAGGCAGTGCTATAGGCCAAACAATATTAGCAGGGGGTGCATGTGGTGGGACTGACCCCAACTGGCCCCAAATCGCCAAGGAGATATTCAGCTACTTGGTGCAATCAACCCAAGGGCCTCATTCAATTCTGATTTGGCCAATTGAATAGGGCTCTATATAAGCACAGAGCTTATTTTTTTACAGAAGTTTCTAGTTCGTAAACTTTTATACAAAAGCAAGGTCTTCACGAACTAAAAACTTCTGTAAAAAATATGCTATGTGCTTATATAGAGCCCTATTCAATTGGCCGAATCACAATTGAATGAGGCCCCAAGTTAGCAATGAAAAAGCATGACTCCGCATCCAAAGCTAAAGATACTCTGCCCTCACCTGATTTGCTGTGTGATTTTTCTTTCCATTTACTGTTTTGTATCTGAATCACTAAGTCTTCTTATAATTTTATTGCAAGCATTCAAATCTTTAGTTTACCTGATTCAGTTGCAAGCCCGCATCACGCCGGATCCTAACCATATATCTGTGGGCGTGCTGCGGGCTCCGATTCCAGAGCTATTCAATTAAAGGAGCCTGCAAGTCACAGGACTAAAGCCGACTCCGTAAACCATGCACTTCGTAGCAGTTCAGGGTGGGAACATGATCAATTAAGTAAGACTGTAGCCTCCCATTTCGAAACAGCAAATAGAAAATATTATGGCAGTAAAACCTGGAGGTTACATGTCAATCGATTAGGTTTGGGGGTCCGGTATGTGATCAGACTCGCAATCCCTCAAAATACAGAATTATGAAAACAAATGCCAATACTGTTCTAGTCCATGTGGGTGGCCTGATATGTATTAACTCATTTAATCCCGAGATCGTTATAACCCCGAAATGAAACATAAAAATAAATCGTATTTACTATCGATTTGCGAGCTTGAGACTGTTGTTCAATTAATTCTAATATCTGTCATCACTTTCCCCGTCAACAGTGCAGTATTGATCTTTTATTTGCATTTACAGTGCTATGAATAGGTGTTTAACCCCCTTGCGGGTCCTATCTGGTACCCGTGGGATTTTCTCCTTCATTTGACGTTTACAGGTGTGAAAACATTTGCGGGCTTGGGGCATTGTAGCAATTGAATAGCGATTTTTAGCCATCGTAACTCTTGCGGAATTGAAAGATCAAAGGCTTCGGGAGGCTGTAAGTTCTGGGTTTAACCATTGCAAAGTTTTCAAGCCCATAACCCATTTAGAGCCCGCAAAAAGACGCCAATTTAATAGCAAATTAACTTGCGGCTTCACGTACGGGCTCCAGTGACTTACGATTGCTCAATTGAATCGGGCTCCTAGTTTTTAATTGTTCCATTAGAAAAAATATTTCCCATTTTTGTGGTTCTCAGTTCTACTAACACTTCCTGTTTCAGTGCATATGATGTACTAGCCAATCCCCTTCTTTCACATCTTTGGCCTGGCACAGATTTCTCATGGGCAAGTACAACACATGCATGAGGGTAGTGTGTGGCGTTTGAAGATGGAAACTGTATACCTTTCGCTACAAATACAATATATTCCTATACCTCATGTGGACAACCATAACTATCACTTTGTGAAAAAGCAGCTTTCTTTCTCATAACTGCTCAAGATCGGTCCTTTCATAAATATAATGTGAAAGTCGTACTTCCAGTTATATTTTTCTGAATACAAAGAGCTAATCGCATTGGTCTCCAGTCTGCATATTGGATGGTCACTCATGTGAATACAATTGTATTTGTGATGGAGGGTCCTGTCGCCCTACTAACACACAGACCCTATTGACTTTTACATTTGCACATTTACTTTCTCGTTCCTGCCATAAAGATCTTCAAGGTCTGGGTTTCTCCAGCTCTATACATCACCGTGTGACATGCAATCTGCACATTATCTGTGATTTTATTTTGGCTCGGTATAAATGTTTATTTTTCACATTAAATCTTTCTGTTTAAATGGGATTTTTTTTATTCTGCTGCTGTATGATGATTACACTAGGTAGGATATTCCTATTTTACTCCTTTTGGACCACAAATAATATATGCATAATTTAGTCAATATCTGTACTGGCTTAATCGTTTAACTGGATAAAAATATATATTTTCTTCTGCTTCAGACTTTTTATTTGTCTCTTGAGCCATAGTTGGCAAAATACAAATATCTAACTGCTATATTATGCAAAATAAATATAAAATGCAATTTGTAGTATTCTTAAAGGGATATGGAAAATTTTGCTAGGTATATAATATTCCTGTGTATCCATTTACTTTTATATATTTTTATTTTATTAAGAAGTGCTTAAAAGCTTTGTCTAAACTCAAACAAATAGTCCCTGTATGGGTCTGCCCACAGCAGCGTATGCAGACACAGACTCTGGATGTGCAATGTAGTGTCCTAGCCTATCAGAGATCACATTTCCGTAGCATGTTGCAGAATGTTGCTGAGAGATGCTCACTGATTTGTTAATATGAGACACAGCGCAGCAAGTACAGCAGAGTCTATATCTGCATATGCTGCAGTGGGTAGACCGATACAGGAACTATTTGTTTGATTTTAGGTAGTGAAAGAAGAGTGTTAAAACACTGGTTGATAAAAAAAGCACATGAAAATAAATAGATACACAGGTACACGGGCGTAGGAGCTCTAAAAATCTGGGGGGAGAAAGTTTATGGAGACAAAAAAAAACTGTGGCCCCGAGTGGTGCAATTCAACTCTGCTCCCAAGACAGGCAGCAGGGGTGCACCTGGGCCCTGCTCTGGGCAGGGCATGATCTACCTTTTTGGAGCCCCTGGGCAGTGAAGTGGAGGAGCCACTGTGAGTAAGTACACAAGTTATGCACAGACCCATTTTTGCCTTTTCTTTGCATTTAAGTCCCTTTTCCTGTTGTAACGCTCTTGTTCTAAGAGGTTACTCCCTAGTTGCCAGTCTATATTCAGCATTTCATTTTTTTAAGCCAGGAACCATTTTTTTAAGTGGCACCCCTCACAGGTAAGCGCTCTTAGGCGGCTGCCTAGTTGGCCTAATGGGTAATCTGCCATGGCTGTAGGAGGCCACAGTGCTGCAGTGCCCCATAAAAACCTTTATTTTTTACATTTCTTTGTTTAAATTCTCAATGCTTCTGGGTCTCACCACCCACCTTCCCCTAATATAATTAAAAATGATAGATAGATAGATAGAATGAATATAAATAATCGGTCAAAGCTTTCATGGGAAAGATATACTGCTCCATCTGGTAATGCATGACTAAGTTTATTTTTGCTATTTTTTGAGTCCCCTGTTCATATAATCTGAGGGGATCATGCACAGGTATATTATATACCTAGTAAAATCCAGGAAACTTCAAATCCCTTTAACTAAAATAATAATCCTTTCAACAAATGAATAATTGATCACAAATAATTAAACATAAGTTAAAACTGGCTGTTATTCAGAATCAAAATAATACAAATTACTGAAACTTTGCAATAATTTTCAATTGCTTTATTATGTGATACAACTCTGACTTAATCACTCTCAGACAGTAGCACTTAAAAAAAAGTGCCTCAGGAATTTTCAGTTGTTATATTCACTGTAAAGTGGATTAAATGACTAAGTATTTCCATTCCACTTGTAAAAGCTTTGTGATTTGAAATCATTTAATATTTTTGCAGCGTGAGAAATGTTTTGGTGAAGCCGTAATAAGAATAAAATGCACAACTTTCTTAGGAGTTTCTAAGAGTGAATCCTATTACAATGTTCGGTAAGAGTAAAAACACTGACCTCAACCTTAGAAAATATTATGAAGGTGACTGTAGTGAAGATGTGATTTGTTGTTCAGTCATGTCCGACTCTCTGTGACCCTATGGACTGCAGAACGCCAGGCACATCTTGTATCTGGGTGTGCTAATCCATAAGGCTTTCATGGCAAAGATACTGGAGTGGGTTGCCAATTCCTTTTACAGTGGAATGCGATGAGATTTGTCTGACCTCTCTGCTATGGCCTGCCCATCTTGGGTAACCCTAAATGATATAGCTCACAACTTCATTAAGATACACAAGCCCCCCAAGGTAGCGATCCAGAAGGGGGAAGATGTGATAACATTAGTTCAATTAGCTCAATGGCAGCCCCTTCCCAGTATTCACTAAGACATTTTTTATGTGGTCTGCAATGTTCACTCTAATTTTGCACCCTATTTAACAATATATTTTGTTTCAGAGGATTTTAAGATATTTGCTTGTGTAAAGTCTGTCTCTCTGCTCCTCTCTCAGCTCCAAAGTTTTGTAGAGTAAAGACACCCCTTTAAATAAAGAATAAGTGGAATCATTAAAATTGGTATAAGAAAGCTCATCAGAAATTGAGTATGAGGGCAAGGTTATCAGACATCTACTTGGTCATGTAATGGGACACATAAGTTGACAAGGAATTTATCGGGTGTGTTAGTCAATATTCAAGCAGGATAGCTGGTTGGCCAGGATTAAGACAGATAAATAGAGTTGGCCAACAATCTAACATGACCAATCTGGATAGAATTTGGATTGCAACTGAACCCCCCAGGAATTCAATTTTACAGATAACTGGCAAATAAGCAGACAAGCCAGGAATCGGGCATGTGACCAGGCTAGCTAGGGCTTGGGCAGGTGAAAACACTGGCCATGAATCTGTCAAGTGAGCTAGCCATAAATCTTAAAAATGGAAAGTCAAGTCATGTACAGCCCTGTGGGGAGTGGGCAGATGGACGTTCTACCCAAGAATCAGGCGGGTGAACAGGCGACCAATAATCAGACAAATGGGAAGACTAGTCAAAATTAGGTATGCGAGTAGGCTAGCAGGAAATCTGGCATATGGGCAAGATAGCCAAGAATCAAGCAGGTGACTGGTTAGATGACGGAGAAGACTGGTCAGGAATCGGACATGGAAGCAGGCTTGCCAGGGCTTGGGCATGTGAGCAGGCAACTGATAATCTGACAAATGAGAAGACTTGCCAGGAGTCTGGTATGTGAGGAGAAGTTGCCAAGAATATGAAAAATGAAAGACTAGATGAGTAAGCTACTGTGAAACCGTGCAGTCATTTTGTAGGTGAACAAGGTGACCTGAAATAAGTTGTGCAAGTACATCAGGAAATGAGCAGGCCAACCAGGACTAAGTAAGTGGTCCCAGAATTTGTAAGTGAGCATGAATTGGGCATGTGACTATGCTCACCAGGAATCACTCATCTAGATGACCATGACACTTTCTGTCTACATGTTCTATTAATACATACAGTGCCTTGCAAAAGTATTCACCCCCCTTGGCATGTTTCGTGTTTTGTTGCCTCACAACCTAGAGTTAACATGGATTGTTTGAGGATTTGTATCATTTAATTTACAGAACATGCTCACAACTTAGAAGATGTTGTTTTTTTTATTGTAAATCAAACAACAAATAGGACAAAATAACAGAAAAAGTCAATGTGCATAACTATTCACCCCCCTAAAGTCAATACTTTGTAGAGCCACCTTTTGCGTCAATCACAGCTCCAAGTCGCTTTGGATAAGTCTCTATGAGCTTGCCACATCTTACCACTGGGATTTTTGCCCATTCCTCCTTGCAAAACTGCTCCAGCTCCTTCAAGTTTGATGGTTTCCGCTTGTGAACAGCAATCTTTAAGTCTGACCACAGATTTTCTATTGGATTGAGGTCTGGTCTGTGACTCGGCCATTCCAACACATTTACATGTTTCCCCTTAAACCACCTAAGTGTTGCTTTAGCAGTGTGTTTGGGGGCATTGTCCTGCTGGAGGGTAAACCTCCGTCCTAGCCTCAAATCACGCTCACATTGGTACAGGTTTTGCTCAAGAATATCCCTGTATTTAGCACCATCCATCTTTCCCTCAACTCTGACCAGTTTCCCAGTCCCGGCTGCTGAAAAACATCCCCACAGCATGATGCTGCCACCACCATGTTTCACTGTGGGGATGGTGTTCTTTGGGTGATGTGATGTGTGGGGTTTGCGCCAGACATAGTGTTTTCTTTGATGGCAGAAAAGTTCAATTTTAGTCTCATCAGAGTCTCCCACGTGCCTTTTCGCAAACTCAAAATGTGCCATTTTGTTTTTTGTTGAAAGTAATGGCATTTTTTCAGGCCATAAAGCCTAACTCTATGGAGCGTACGGCTTATTGTCGTCCTATGTACAGATACTCCAGTCTCTGCTGTGGATCTCTGCAGCTCCTCCAGGGTTACCTTAGGTCTCTGTGCTGCCTCTCTGATTAATGCCCTCCTTGCCCGGTCCGTGAGTTTTGGTGGGCGGCCGTCTCTTGGCAGGTTTGCTGTTGTGCCATGTTCTTTCCATTTGGTTATGATAGATTTGATGGTGCTCCTGGGGATTATCAAAGATTTGGATATTTTTTTATAACCTAACCCTGACTTGTACTTGTCATCAACATTGTCCCTTACTTGTTTGGAGAGTTCCTTGGTCTTCATGGCAGTGTTTGGTTAGTGGTGCATCTTGCTTAGGTGTTGCAGCCTATGGGGGCCTTTCAAAAAAGATGTATATTTAATGACAGATCATGTGACACTAATTATATTACTTCTGAAGGTAATTGGTTGAACCAGAGCTTTTTATGGGCTTCATAACAAAGGGGGTGAATACATACGCACATGCCAATTTTCTGTTTTCTATTTCTAAGAAATAGTTTATGTATATATTTTTCTCATTTCACCTCACCAACTTAGACTATTGTGTTCTGATCCACCACATAACATTCAGATTAACAAAACATTGAATTTAAGGCTGTAATGTAACAAAATAGGTAAAAAGTCGAGGGGGTGAATACGTTTGCAAGGCACTGTATATACCAAGCATAACATGCATCATTGCAATATAAGTAAATAACTATTATACATCACAAGTTTTAGTAGGTTGTCTTGCAAACTAAGCCAACATCAACTATTATAGTTGTCGTACTGCGAGTTGTCATCACGCTTTGCCTGTAGGACTTAGGCCGCAATGAGCGCCTCTGGCGCTCCTCTCAGGGCCTGAAGGACTTAGAACCGAAGCCCGTAAAAGCAAACTGAGGCCCGCACTAAATTATGAATTTCAAGGCCAAACCACAGAACTTGAAAGACCAACAAAAAACACCAAAACATGGCACAGGGTGAGAGCCAGGGAGCCTGTGAATGAGGTTGCAAGTTAATTTGAGCCATATTTACCGTTTTTACACGATGACAGATCACCTACGCGAGAAAAAAATGGCAGCCTGAAAAAACGTAACAGGGTGAAAATGAGGCCGAAGGCAGTAAAAAAAGAGCCAGAAGCCAGTTACACTTAGCCCAAGGCTGTAACACTTAACCCAAGTCAGTAACACTGAAACTACATGGGGGGAGAAGCTCGCGATGAGCGCCGAAGGTGCTCAGAAGGGCCAAAGATTCGCATCATGTGGCAAACCGCATTCCCAGCATGCAAATGTAATTGCTGTCATTTTTGATGGGCAAGTCGCTAGTTTTATTATAAAATTCATAAAAATAATGTTTTTTTCATGCTTCCAATGAAGTTCCGTTTCTTATATTACATTTGACTTGACTTGATGGTGTCACAAATTATAAGCCACAAGAAAGTGCTCTATGATGAACATATTATCATGTAAATGGTATTCATCTATTGCCTCTTAGTTTGTCTAGGTTCAAGTGTGTCATTTTAATCTATATCACATTGCTTTAAGGTTATGTTATTTTATAGGGGATATTTCAAGGTTTAGCTAGAGGTCTAGGAAGGATGATGAGTGGAAAGCGCAGACATGAGACAGGTTACTTTTGTTAGTCTCGTCTACCTTATCTTTAATATTCACCTGGCTTTGTGCACACTGGGACCTATAATGGAAGAACTTTAATTGGATAATATATACTTTAGAAAAGGTTTGTGGCATCTGGCTGCTTTCCTAAAAAAACAGCTCATTGTAACAAATTGACAAATCAAGAGTTTGTTCCTTTTTGGCCGTTAAACAACTTTTTTTTTTTTTTTTTTTTTTTTTTATTTCAAATAACGTACAAAACATATACATACATTTCATCTCTTATTACTCTCAATTATAGATACATTTTAATGAACATTGTTGGAATAGCAGAAAAAAGGAATAACATCTTTTAAATGTAGAGAGATCCTCCCACGTTTTTAAGCCTCTGAATGCTTATTCTAATACGTTCCCACCGCTTATGGAAGGATCTACCAACTGTTCCACAGCCCTTCCAACAATAAGGGGAAATCTGGTAGACGAACATATTCATATTAACAGGGGCTAAATACTTCTTTTATATTAATTTAAGGTATAGCTCCCTGTATAAATTATTTATAAAGGGTTTTTGTTGGTCTTGCAGCGGTTTCCCCTTCTATCCTTTCCTTTTCTAACCCTTTTCTATATTTCTTTTTTTTTTTTTTGATCACATAGCATACATACAATTACCCGACAAATACAAGCAACCAGGTTCAACACAGCGGTCCGTAAAAGAACTTTGATTGAGTTTTATGGTGAATGAGCAGATTAGACCCAATAAGAGCTTGGTCGCATTGGTGCCAATTTAGAAATAGATTTTTTTTGGGCCCATCATTATTAAAGCACCACTTACTGTTTGTAAAGTATGTAAGAAAACAGATCAAATTACCAGTTGTATAAGACACAAGCATGAAAGTATGCTTAAAGGCTCTGTGTATAGTTTTGACTTCCTTTCCCGACCTCCCCATCACCACTCCAATCTATAGACTTATCTACAATACCCAACACTCAATGTCAGCAACTCCTCTCTTTCAGTCACTCCCCTGTCTTCCCATAACCTTCAGAATAAAATGTAAAACCACGACCCTAACATATAAAGTCCTCAACAATTATGCATCCCATTATATCTCTGCTCTTATCTCAAAATACTCCCCCACCCTCCCCCTCCGTTCTGCTAATAACTTCTTCTTTCTTCCTCCCTTATTACCTCCTCTCATTCTCGACTTTGGGACTTTTTTTGTGTTGCCCCTATTCTTTGGAACTCCTTACATCGCTCAACTAGACTTTCCTACTGTCTCAAGTACTTCAAAACCTCATTAAAACACATCCATTTAAGGAGGCCTTCATATTTCATATGCCCAATGTATCTATCACCTTCCAAATCCCTTAGATTGTAGGTTTGAGAGTTTTTAATTGTATAGGATGCTTGAAAAAGTACTTTATATGCAGGATTATAAACTCAAAAACAGGCACTCTTTTCGTTTAATCTGTATTTATATTATGCTTATGCTTTGTTTCATTCTATGTATGGTGCTGAGTAATACCTTGGCGCATTTGTGTGTTTATGTATTACTGACTAAAAACATTAGGTAGAAAAAAATGTGTTTGTGTGTGTGTTTGTATGTATGTGTGTGTATATATATATATATATATATATATATAATGTGTGTGTGTATATGTATGTATGTATGTGTATATATATATATATATATATATATATATATATATATATATATATATATATATATATATATATATATATATATATATATATATATATATATATAATTGCAAGTGGATTTTCCTTTACAAGTAAAGACTGATAATCTGCAGAGTGCACTAATTGTGCCCAGGTGAGAAGGCAGAAGTTAATATAAACAGGAGAAGGGGCGAACTTGTGAGCTTGCGAACATTTTCAGTATCAAGTGCAATTCTAGTAAAAGCCTAGGGGCCTCATTCTATTACCGGCCGCAGCCGCTGCGGGGCCGCAAGGACCGGCCGCAAGCTGTACGGCTATTCTATTCCCCTCCGGCCGGGGACTCCGGCAGGCTTGCAGCCGGTGCCTTGCTATCTCTTGCGGCCGAGGAAAGCCTTTGATCTAAAAGGGCCGCAAGGAAATCGGCCGTAAGAAAAGCCTGGTTGCGATTCTATTGCTCCGGGAACCCTGTCTGCAAGGCTAAAAACGAGCTGCAGCTTACTTGCAGCAAACAGGTCCCGCTAGCACCAATTAAGCACATAAAATAGCTTAAATAAAGCCATCCTGCACTTTGAGAAGACTATAAAGTGATTTTAGGTGTTAGAAAAAATAGCACATAATTACCCTATACTCAAATCCGTAAAATATATTTTTTTTAATATACGTAAAATATCTATGTAAAAAGTCTATAGGGCTTGGAGAATCTCAGACACACCCACGCCGCAGCCGGAAAATAAACAGTTAATTTGAACTCGGGTTTGGGCTGATGTGCAAGCTTGAGAGGGGGTTACTTTTAATCCTCATGTCCCCCAATATGATCCCTAGCATTTACAGAGCTGTACAGTGCAGGCTTGAATTTATATTTGCGTTTTTAGATTTCAGAGCTTACGGCCGGTTCCAAGATATGCGGCCGGCCGTAAAAGGAGATCCTTGCGGGGCCGTATAATAGAATCGCGAGTTAACTGAACCCCCGCAAGGAATCGCAGCCTTACGGCCGATTTACGGCCGGTAATAGAATGAGGCCCTAGGAGTTTAAATAAAAGGAGGGAGTTCAAAGAAAAGGGAGGGCAGATTTATAATGCAAAGGAGGAAATCTTATACAAATATATTATTTTATATTCTTTATTTTTCCCACTAAAATTTTGAAGACAATTATATTAATTATGAGTCAGTCCAGTGGCAACCTCACTCAGTGTACATCCTGTCATATGTATGCAATACTGGAACAGATGATCCAGGGTCCATACCTCTGTGAGAGGTGTGAGCATGTTGCCTCTCTGGAAGCTCAAATTGGAGATCTGGAGAGGAGAATTGCAGCACTTAGTGATATTACTCTACTGGAAAGAGAGGTGGTGCTCACTGAGCACAGTTTAGCTGGGCCTAGTATGGAGGGTGGAGCTGGGGCTAGTGAGGATGACCAGGGAGGTAGCTGGGTTACAGTTAGAAGGGGAAGCAGGGGGAACAGGAGGAGGCAGGACAGTCCTAAAGGTGGCAAACACCAACAGATTTGCCAGATTGAGTGAAACTGTTGGGTATGTGCATTCAGGAATGGCAATGCCAGATAGAGCTGTTCCCTCTAACAGCTCTACTGGAAGAGTGGGAGGGCAGAATAGGCAGAGCCACCGGCAGGTTTTGGTTGTAAGGTACTCTATTATTAGGAAGGCAGACAGGGCGATTTGTCATCCAGATCCCAGCAATCGAACAGTTTGCCCTCTCCCGGGTGCACGGGTTTGTCACGTTGTGGGTCAGGTAGATAAATTATTGGGAAGGCTGGAAATGAACCAGCAGTCTTGATACATATTGATACAATGACCAAGTTAGTGGAAGATGCAGTGTCCTAAAGAATGATTTTAGAGAACTATAGAAGGTAATAAGCCGAATGCAAGGACCTCCAAGGTAGTATTTTCTGAGATACTACCAGTGCCATGTGCTAGCCCAGGGAGGAAGAAGGAGCTTAGCGAGGTTAATGCATGGCTAAAGATGTGGTGCGCTAAGGAGGGGTTTGGCTTTTTAGAGCACTGGTCTGACTTCTCACTTTGGTACAATCTCTACAGTAGGGATGGATTGCACCTTAATGATGAGGGAGCTTTTGTGCTAGGGGATAGGATGGTAGAAAGGCTGGGGGAGTTTTTACAATAGTAGGTGGGGGGAGGGACTAGATATAAGTAATGGGGTAGAAAGTATAGAAGGTATAAGGGATGAATTAACAACTCATAGGGGAGGAGATGGGGGAGGGGTAGTATAGTCAATGGGGAGTTAGTACTAAGTAACTCAAGTACAGTGGCAGGCACTTCAGAACTACAGACTCATAAAATAAGGTGTATGCTTGCTAATGCCAGAAGCTTGCCAGGAAAAATGGGAGAGTTAAAATTATTAGCAATTAATGAAAAATGGGATTTAATAGGCATTACCGAAACGTGGTGGGATGAATCTCATGACTGGACTGTTAATCTGGATGGTTATAACCTATTTAGGAAAGAAAGAGGCAATGGCAAACGAGGAGGAGGGATTTATATGTATGTTAAGCCTGAATTTAAGCCTATAGTGAGAGAAGATATTTATGGTGGACCTAATGATAAAGTTGAATGTTTGTGGGTAGACTTAAATAGTGGAGCAGCAAATTCCAAAAGAATATTAGTAGGAGTATGCTATAGACCCCCAAATATAGCTGAGGAAAGTGAGGAAATACAATTATTGTTACAGATTGGAAATGCAGCTAAGCATGGGCAAGTTCTAATAATGGGAGATTTGAATTACCCTGAAATAAACTGGATAAATGAGACCAGCAGTTCATCTAAGGGGAGCAGGTTCTTGAGTATACTCAGAGATCATTATCTGGCCCAGGTTATACAAGAGCCTACTAGAAATGAAGCTATCTTAAATTTAGTCATCCCAAATAATATTGATATAGTATCAAATGTTAGAATAGGGCAACCTTTGGGAAACAGTGATCACAACACAGTCTCATTTGAGATTGAATTAAAAAAAAAAACATTTTAAGGGCCAAACAAAAACTCTTAATATTAAAAGGGCAGATTGTAACAGTCTAAGGGCAGCAATACAAAGTATAGACCGGGACAGAGAACTTATAGGTAAAAACACTGAACATAAATTCACAACATTTAAATCCTTACTAAATATACATACACATCGGCATATACCATGTGGGAATAAAAGTAAAAGGAGTAAATCCCATCCAATGTGGCTTAACAATGATTTAAAGATCAAGATACGGAGTAAAAAACAGGCATTTAAATGATACAAACAAGAGGGGACAGAGACTGCTTTACGGGAATACAAGGAAATCAACAAGGCTTGCAAAAGGGCTATCAGACTGGCTAAAATAGAAAATGAAAAATTAATTGCAAAAGAGAGTAAGACTAACCCTAAAATATTTTTTAAGTATATTAATGGGAAGAAGGCGAGGAAGGAAGCTATAGGAACATTAGAATGTGAAGCAGGCCATCTGAAAAGTAGTGACCAGGAAAAGGCAGATGAGCTAAATATGTTCTTTTCTTCCGTATACACAAGGGAGGTACCAGTGGTTGGGACACTGCAACATAATGGGGCTACACTACCTTTGCTAAATAATTGGTTAACACAGGAGGTAATCCAAAAGAGGTTGAAAAAAATAAAATGTTAATAAAGCCCCGGGTCCTGATGGAATACATCCACGGGTACTGAGGGAACTGGGTTCTGTAATAGCCAAACCATTATATTTAATTTTTCAAGATTCACTCAACACAGGGTCTCTACCAGATGACTGGAGAAAAGCAGATGTGTATATTTAAAAAGGGAACAAGAGCAAATCCTGGGAATTATAGACCAGTGAGCCTCACATCTGTAGTGGGGAAGCTTTTAGAAGGGTTAATCAGGGATAATATACAAGAACATATCTATTTGAACAGGATTATAAGTAGGAATCAACATGGATTTATGAGGGATAGGTCATGTCAAACAAATCTAATTAGTTTCTATGAGGAGGTTAGTAGGAACCTGGATCAAGGCAACTCAGTGGATGTAGACTTTTTGGATTTTGCAAAGGCTTTTGATACAGTGCCACATGGGAGACTATTGTGCAAACTAAGAGATACAGGAATTGCAGTAAATATTTGCTCATGGATTGAGAGCTGGCTAAAAGACAGGAAGCAAAGGGTGGTTGTAAATGGAACATACTCCGATTGGACTAATGTGGTAAGTGGGGTTCCTCAGGGTTCAGTATTAGGTCCTCTCCTTTTTAACATATTTATTAAAGACTTTGAGGTAGGATTGGAGTGTGGTGATGCAAGGTAATTCAATCAGATAATGATGTGCTTTCCCTCCAAAGGGATTTACATAAAATTGAGGAATCGGCATCTAAATGGCAGATGAAATTTAATATGAATAAATGTAAAGTTATGCATCTGGGAAGGAAAAAAAGCCATGCAATTTATAATCAATGGAGCAAATCTAGGTGTATCGGATATTGAAAGGGATTTGGGAGTGCTTGTGGACAACCACCTAGGTAACAGTGCTCAAAGCCAAGCAGCAGCTGCAAAGGCAAATAAAATATTAGCATGTATTAAGAAGGGCATAGAAGCAAAGGAAGCAGATATAATTCTGCCACTATGCAAATCTCTAGTACGCCCTCATTTGGAATATGGAATACAATTTTGGGCACTACGTCATAAAAAGGACATTTTAGAGCTGGAAAAGGTACAGAGGTGGGCAACAAAACTAATGAGGGGAATGGAGGGGCTAAGTTATGAAGAAAGACTAACAAAATTAAACTTATTTTCTCTAGAAAAAATGGCGTCGAAGAGGAGATATCATATACCTTATATAAATACATCTAGGGTCAGTATAAAGATTTGTCAAGGGAGCTTTTTGTGCCAAGAGGTTTTCAACTGACAAGAGGACATCCCTTGAGGTTAGAAGTAAAAAGATTCCACCTCAAAGAAATAAAAGGGTTCTTCACAGTAAGGGTGGCTAATCTGTGGAATTCTCTACCAGAGGAGGTGGTGACAGCGGATTCGATAGATAACTTTAAAAGGGGACTAGATTTATTTCTAATTAAAAAGGGAATTCAGGGTTATCATGGATAATTAGAGAGACAGTATTGATCCAGGAGAAATCCGATCGCCAGTATCTGGGGTCAGGAAGGAATTAATTTTTTTTCTCCCTTTGAGACGATTGGCTTAGTCTCCCTTGGGTTTTTTTTCTGTTTGCCTTCCTCTGGATTAATTAATAATTAAATAAATAAATAATTGATTAATAATTAATTAACAACTAATTAATTAATATTTAATCTGCATATTGCAGATCAGAGGAGATCATAAAGGATGCACTTGATGGACTGAAAGTCTTTTTTCAAATATATATATGTGTGTGTATATATATATATATATATATATATATATATATATATATATATATATATATGCTCTTCATACTGACTGATCATCCTTATTGAGGCTCAACATGCTTCGGAACCAGTAGTTGTGAATTAATCCTGTATAGTCCCCTCAAACAACAAATGATCAGACAACAAAGCATGAGGTGCAAACTAATGCTCTATGTTTTTTCATCTCTTCTAAGGAAAAGGTCACTTATTTGGCTTTGTTCTTCACAAGTAATGCAGTTCAAGACAAAGTGTAAATCCTATCATGGTCTACTAGTGTTCGGTAAATTGTATTTGTACAGGAGACGGGCTATAATAGTCTGTTTTGCTTACCAAGCCTACACAAAGGCTGCTGTAGAAGTCTAAGCAGTAGCTCTTCGTAACTACAATGTTGTCTCTGAGACGAGCTAGACTTTCCACTTGAACATCTGTGCAATTCTTCTCAAAACCAGAGGAAATTAAACACGTACGCTAGAGTCATCACATTAGTGAAGGTAGAGTTTATTTTGAGAAGCAACCTTAGCAATAAATAATAGCACCTACCATATAGTATATGAAAAAAAAGTTTTACCTGAGTTGGAAGTACAATTTGTTGCCATATAATATATATGTTGTGCATACAATAATATTCTCATTCTCAGGTTAATATAACGCATGCAGGCGACCCGAGTACTAGTTACATCTACAATTTACATAATTCCTGACTGTCCCACAGATATTTTCAAAATTGCCATTACATGTCTACCGGAATTATATTTGAGCTCTCAAAGTTAACTCTGAAGTCTGTCAGAGTACTCGTAATTTGAGAAAAGCGTCGGGGTAACTTTAACCCCTCTAAAGTCATAACAATGTCTCAGAGAAACTACTACTGCTCGAAAACAGATATTAAAGAGGAAGAAAGTATACTCTCAAAATCTATCTCTTTAAATCCCTTTTGCAAATTAACTAACCATCTCACCTGAGACCTGTGAGTTAGCTCAAAAAGTAAGGGACAGTCATAGTTTGAGTAGGAATTATTTTTTTTTACGTTTTTTTTTTTTTTGAATAGCCCACGGATATTGGCTAGGATATCCAATATGTCACAAGACCCAACCTTTATGTGTATTCTTGAGCTATTTGTCCTACTGGAGAAAACCTCCAAACTCGGAAATAATATCCAAACTCGGAAATAATTATGAGTTAAACTCAGGGACACATTTTTAACTTGTGGAGATAAAACTCCCAGAGTTCCAAGTGGGTGTTTATCTGGGTTTCCTGGGGGAAATAGAATTGAGTCCTGTGCTATACTGTTTTGTTTTTTTGCTGAATCTTGTACAATATCAAAAGCAGCATCAAATATGAATGTTAGCATAGCCACCCTCCTGACAACATACTTAACTATTTTTATATGTTTACCAAATAGGCTATGGGCTGAAGTCTCATTAGCTATTACTTAACAACATGCTTGCCTATAATTATGAATCTGCCTTTCAGTTCTTATTCATTATATTGTGATGCAGACTACCCAAAGTAAGTACATTCTTATCCATTCACTTGAGATGAATATCTTCTACCTGTCAGAAGACATAGTATAGACCTTTACAGACATAGTAAATCCAGCATTATTTAAAATAACAGTGTTTGAAGTGTTTTCTCTAGTCATCATTCACTTATACATCCACTATATCTCTCTGCCAGTCTCTCTACTGGCTCTCCATGCCCTACATAATAACATTTGAAATTGTGACCCAAACATACAAAGAACTTAGTACATCTACACTCCCACACATTTTTGCTTTTATCTTCAACTATACCCCTGAACTGCTCCCTTCGATTTGCCCAGGACCTGCTCCTTTCCATGCATGGTTGGGCCTGGTCAGTACTTGGATGGGAGACCACCTAGGAATACCAGGAGCTGTATGTTGTGACCCACTGGAGAAGGAACTGGTAACCAACTACAGTATATCTGCCATCAATATTAAGTGGATCAGCATGGTGTGTTGTGGTCCATTAGGTCACGGAGAGTCGAACACCAACACACACCTTCTCGGGTTAGTCTCTCCCGTAGTTTTCAGATAATAAAATGAACCATCATCTCTGTAAAAACACTATATTCAGTGCTGTTCCTCTGCTATTTCAGTGTTCATATAACCATATACATACAGAAAAACGTACCCAGACCACAAACCAGCTTAAAATGTGCTAATTTAGTTTGTTTTATGCGACCTATTCCAATGAACTTATCGTGCCATACTGAGGGAACAATGTTGGACATTACTGATACGCACAGCCTGTGTTCTAATTAATTGTGCTTCCTGAAGACATACAATTTAAGCTTGCCTGGCAATGGTGTGGTTAAATGTGGACAGTGGTGTTATGTAAATATGCTATTAAAGTGTCTGGATTGTGCAAAGAAGAGAGTGTGCTGTTGGAATACAGAGTGCAGCTATTGGGAAGGAGATTACAAGCAACATAATGTGAACAACTTTTTCACATAAAGGGCCGCAGAAGAGCAAATATAATAAGAAGCTTTTTAAAATGTCTTAAAGGAGCACTATACAATAATAATGAGATAATAAATGCAAGTCTTTGAGGGTACTTCTTTTCTTGGTTTAGTCACTGTTCATTTTACATTTGCCATAGATATAGAAATAGGTCACATCTGCTAATTTGCTATGGAACAATAGTATGTGAGAGGACTGCAGGAGCAGCCATGTTTCTAGATAATCTGGCACCCAGGGCAAACAAAATAAAATGCACACCTAGTTTGATACCCAGCCTGCTTTAAGGGGACTGTTTAGTTATTATTTGTAAATAATAATTTACAAATAAGCAAACTTATTATTATTATTTTCTATTTGTAGCGTGCCAACATATTCCGTAGCACTGTACAGGGGTTAAGAAAAAGGAAATATACAACCTTATACAAATATTAACAACTGTCGAAAATGGAGGGCCCTGTTTTGAGCTTTTCCCAAAGCACCCTACTAGAATGGAAAACTCACTACTTACAATCTAAAGGGAAATTTAAGAGGCAGAGACCTGGGGAGGAGCAGACAAGGAATAGCAAGGTTCAGGAAGGAAGTGATGGTTACATAGGTAGGAAGGTGTGAACATTTAGAAGGTTATTCATTAATTGGAGAGGGAAGGGATCTGATGTAAAGTGAAGGGAATGGCTCTAGTATGCAATATTTATCTGCCCCTAGTGGTAGGATAATGTAAACTGCAAGTGGGAAACTCTGGAGACAATAGGAACACAGCTTAAGTGAAAGTAGCTTGTGGGAGCAAAAGAGAGGAGGGGAGGGCATGAAGGGTGAGGTGGTTATGTTGGAGAAAAGAAGGGGAACAGTTGAGATCAAGAGCCTGAGGAAAAGGAAGGGACATATGAAAAAGAAGAAGGCAAGAGGAAACATTGTGTAAAGGATTAATATGACTAGTTAGCTGATGATTGATCAGCTGTAAAAAAAATTGTGTAAACGATAAATTAAGAGTAACCAGGGGTGGGTGGGTGAGGGGCAAGGAGGGAGGGGATTGGGCTCAGGAAACCATGGAGACAGAACAGTTAGGCAGAGTGAACAATATGGTACCTGGAAGAGAGTTGAAATGGCTTTAGAGTTAAAAGCTATCAACACAGGGTTGTTAGAAGGCTATGCAAATAATGGGAGACGTTACAAAGAATTACGGAGGTACACAATTTTATCCACTACTTCCTACTAACACTAAGCTACATCCATAGCCAAATATAATCACAAAGATTTAGATACACGCATAGATTAAAGGGCCACTTAATTCAGCACAATTTGGACCACATCACAGTAAAGATCTTAAAAGCACGTTGAAGTGCTTTTTAACATTTTGAAATACATGCATTTTTCACTGGAAAAAAAAAATCTGTGTCCACATCAATCAGTCAGATTGCAGGGATTTGTCCTACATTCAAGTCAATGGTAAAGTTTTTGGTAGCTTATATTTCCAGTTTGAAGGGACCAAACCTTGTAATGGGTTTGTTATTTTTTTTACGACTGGAAATTCAGGTCTCTGCTCTTTTACCTCTCTGGAATTTGAGCAGTGCAGACCAGTGCTCTGCTCTGAGGGTGCTGTGTGCAGTGATCAAAAAAAAAAAAAAAAGTTAACCCTTAAATCTATCTGTGCAAGCATGGAATGCTGAACTCGCCCAAAACAGGTCAGCTATTGGTTAACTGGTCAGTGCAGTGTAAACTGAATCCAGGGGAAAGTTGTCCTATCGATCATAGCCTTCCCCATAGAGACTCACAGCATGCACATGAATGTTAATTACTAATGCAATAGCCAGTGAGCAGATTAGACTGTATGAAAACAAACATTTACAAGTTTAGATTTTGTATCTGTTATTAGCGTAATAAAAAAAAATAGATGTATGGTTTGATAAATGGCCCTTTAATATTAATAATCAAATTGTAAAGAGCTTTGTTTTGCAGAATATACTCCCAACTTCAATCATCAGCACTTGGCTGATCCACCTAGTGGTATATATCAAAATGTATTAATTAAACAATGAAACAAATGGGCATTATATTGCATTCTGTTTCAGTAAATATATATGAACCTCTGCACTCATATAGTTAAAATAGATTATTTTGAAGAACTATACTTGATAATATACTATACTTGCTAAAAAGTAGCAACAAATAATGTAGCCTTTAAGTTACCATTTCATACAATTACACAAATGTTGCATCTACCATTATGTTAAGAAAATGGGACCCAGTGTTTTCCTGTTTTATGCTAGCACACGTGCGCATGCATTTGTTATGTGCACGCACTAATGCTGCACTGCCCTGCGGCGATGAAGCTGTCTCCTTGTGGCCGGTAAGTGTTTTTTGAGTTAGGTTTACAGGGTTATGGTCAGGAAGAGGGTTAGGGTTAGGGGCTTAGGGACTTAGTTTTAGGGGGTTAGCCTAAGA
>CM050176.1:31882531-31912531 GCA_027410445.1 Discoglossus pictus | reverse complement strand
TCAGTCCTCCCTCTGCTGTTTGCATTTTTAGTGACTTTCTTGTTCATTTAATACTGAATATTTCATCCTTACCTCATGACTGTCACATTCATTGTTTATTCTTATCTTTAGTATCAATGCTATGAAATTCTTTTAGTGACTTATTAATCTTGCTTATTCTAAACGCTGCATTTTGCGCTGCATTTCCCAGCACAATTTATTATATTCCAAAATATTTAGACTTATGCTAATTAGTCCCATGAGAATACACGAGCTGTCTTTTCCTTTTTTGCAAGTGTAATAGGAAGTTGCTGCATGTTCTGAATCAGAATTATTGTACAAAGAATGGAAACAATATGACCAGCTGTTTACTCAACAGATATGGTCTCAATAGCCGTATTACTTATAATGCGTAAAAAGGAAGTTTCAAACGGGCTTCTTTTAAACCAAGCTGGCAAATTGGTTCAAATTCCATTAGAAATGTTTAAATTGCTATTGATTTTACTTACATTAAGACCGCAATAATTCAAACCGTTTTTTTAAAAATGTGTTTGGATAGATTTCAAATTGAAATCAAGCATTATTTTGCTATTCTAATGGAATTATATTTTTACTAAAGCATTTCTATTGTTTCCAGTTTATCCCAACACCCGTACAATCAAAACATTCATCTGTATAGTTTTTGTGGGCTTAATTTATGTTGTTAAAGGAACATGGTAATATATATATGTATATATATATATATTTGAAAAATGTGAGTCTAAGAGCAAAATTAGGAAGGAAAAGTGATTTAATGCTTATTTTAAATTATACAAATTTATTATTAAAGGCATATAGAGGTTTCATTGATTATGAATGCATCTGATAGATGAGAATCAACAGTTTGTGCAAGCATTTTTTCGCATGAAAAAATCCCAAAGTAAACATTATTAAACTCACCCTAGAGTTTGCATAATGTCTTCAGTTCTCTGGCAGAAATGCCCCTGAAAATCCAAGCTACATTAGTCTAAAATTCATAATTTGTTGTAGCCAGAGTCAGAGGCAGCTACAACAAATGATGAATTTTGGATTAGTATAGGGTTAAAAAATGTGCTTGAATGCAGTCACCTCTGGGGGTGTGGAAAACAATATTATTTTTAAATAAAATAAATCTGTATGTGTATAGAATGCCTCCATGTAATGTGTGTCTGATATAAGCAGCGTGTGATAGATTAGGAAAAGGGAAAAACGGGAAAACTTGGATATACCTTTTAACACATTTGCTGTAGCATGAAGTTGTCCATGATACTCTGGTGAAGGTTGTACGTGAAAGGGGCATTTACATCTCTGCAGGAGCAGGGTTTGCAGTTTACAATTGACATTGTCTTATTTTGAGTGTCCTTCCATATCCCTCCCTTCACTGATAGATAGATAGTACAGTCCCAAGTTGCAATGGCCCTTTAACTGAAGAAGGCTCTCTAATATCACAAACATCTGATCAATAGCTTCAATATTATTATATTTTTTTACAATTTAATATAAAAAACACAATTTCCATATACGGTATAAATAAATAAACACATTGCAAAAAGTAGAAGGCCCTGTATATATATATTTAATATTTATTTTTTTATTTGTATGTAACCCGTGTACAGCACTACAATATATGTAGGCGCTTTACAAAAAACTGTAGTAATATTAATAATTATGTATATAGTAGACTTTCTGTTAACTAGAAGTCTCAAGCAACCAGAAAGAAATTGAATACTGTGCTTCAAATAAAAAGACCATTTTATAGAGCTCAACAAATACCAGGAGCCAGGTTGTCATGGCACATAATGCTCACAGGCACCTAGATCTCATCTACTGTACGTCTCTGCAATTCAATGTTACCTGGAAGCAGGCGGGCATGAGTGACTGAGCCAGGGCAGTGTTAGGGTTACATTCCCTGGGCATGAGTGACTGAGCCAGGGCAGTGTTGGGGGTACATTCCCTGGGCATGAGTGACTGAGCCAGGGCAGTGTTGGCGTTACATTCCCTGGGCATGAGTGACTGAGCCAGGGCAGTGTTGGGGTTACATTCCCCGGGCATGAGAGACTGAGCCAGGGCAGTGTTTGCGTTACATTCCCCGGGGCATGAGAGACTGAGCCAGGGCAGTGTTGGTGTTACATTCCCTGGGCATGAGTGACTGAGCCAGGGCAGTGTTGGGGTTACATTTCCTGGGCATGAGTGACTGAGCCAGGGCAGTGTTGGCGTTACATTCCACGGGGCATGAGTGACTGAGCCATGGCAGTGTTGGGGTTACATTCCCTGGGCATAAGTGACTGAGCCAGGGCAGTGTTGGGGTTACATTCCCCGGGCATGAGTGACTGAGCCAGGGCAGTGTTGGGGTTACATTTCTCGGGCATGAGTGACTGAGCCAGGGCAGTGTTGGGGGTACATTCCCTGGGCATGAGTGACTGAGCCAGCGCAGTGTTGGGGTTACATTCCCTGGGCATGAGTCACTGAGCCAGGGCAGTGTTGGGGTTACATTCCCGGGCATGAGTGACTGAGCCAGCGCAGTGTTGGGGTTACATTCCCTGGGCATGAGTCACTGAGCCAGGGCAGTGTTGGGGTTACATTCCCTGGGCATGAGTGACTGAGCCAGGGCAGTGTTGGGGTTACATTCCCTTGGCATGAGTGACTGAGCCTGGGCAATTATTATTTTTTTCATTTTTTTGCTAGTATAAAAAAAATATTTATTACTATCTCTATATAAATAAGAATTAATTATTAAACAATATACTGGCAGGAAAATTAAGTATATTCCACTAACAAGCCAGTGTTATTCGTCTTATTTCTCTGTATAATAAAAACTCATGATTTGACAGCAGAAAAGCTCCAATTTTTATCTGTATAAAAAAAAAATATATGCTTGTTTTTGAACCAGGTCAGTCCCTACCTATTATCCTATCTTGTTTTATGCCCGGTACTTGGCTATTGCAGCCCGTGACACAGGCATCTGTATAATAACTTGTATGTGGCAAAGATGCATTGGGCCTTGAAATTTCAATTAGTAGCTCTGTAAAATTGCTGGATTTACGTACAGAGGGAATATATAATTATTAAAAAGTACTAGTGATTTCCGGCTGGGCCGTAGAATGGAGACCTAATGGGATTATTAGCATGAAATACACAGAAAGGTTCCCTCTGCTATTATTGTTAATACCACTATTGTGTTTCATTGTATATATAATATTACATTATGGGATTATATTAATATGGCAAATGTCTGACATCTGTGTGCTTAATGTATTTATATTACGGTCGATCATAACAACTTACAATGTTGTCCTATATTTATACCTTGGAAACATATTTTGTTGCTCTACATTTAATTTAATTGCAATCATTTATAGCCATGTTTTGCAGGAAGACAATTTAACATAGCACTAAACACATTTCAGTCGTACAACATGAATAATAGTTTTCCTATTTAAAGACACAGAGGTATATAGTGCAGAGCTGGGCAGCCTGCTCCAATTAAAAGGACACAGAATAACATATTTGTCATGCATTTTTTTAAACAACAAGAAAATTGTTTTTTTGCATACAAAAATTGTAAATATACAATGTTTATGCTTCATTAAAATTGGCTATTCCACCTCTGCTAAGATTAGCATAACATTCATAAATTGTTTTGGTCAATCAGGAGAAAGCAGAGGTTAGCTAATACATTTGTATCATACTCTGGGGTTGCTGTGCTGCAAAGCAGCCTGGGACATGTAGTCTCTCTCTTTACATATCCTTGTGATATGATTCAGCTGTGAGTTCAGACCCCGCCCAAATATGTGATTCCATTATGCAGCAGTGATCTCTACTAGAAAGGACAAACTCTGTACCTAGCTGCTCTCTAAAGTGTTCTTGGTTATGTAAGCACCCTGTGGGTGTGCAAAGCTGGATTTTACTTTCCTGCCAATAACTTTGTATGTGCACTGAACTTTTATATATAACACATATGTTTCTAATAATCACTGCATGTATCTTATCCAGGAAATGTAAATAAACCTTTAAATTGTGCTACTTTATGTTGGAGATACTGTTGTTTGCCACATATGGTAAAGTTACATCCTCATTGTTCATTCCTACAAAAAGTTGTATCTTCTTTAATAAAAAAAAATGCATTATCTAGTTAGTATAATATCAAGGGATTGTTATATTAGAGCTATATTCATTCCCCTACGCGTTTCATCATTCAAACGAATTCCTCAGGGATCTAATTATTTCTAATTGTACCTCACTGTAAAGGAGAACTTTGGTCCCATTTTTAGGGTACACTTTTTCAAGAACGAAACTTGATAATGGGCAATGTTTTAGAAAGTTAAAATATTTATTTTTCACACACATTAATTGGTTGCGATATTTTTCAAAAAATAAAATTTTTAGTCTCCGGCAAAAAAGCCCTATTTGATTCAAGTTATAAATATAGTATTTTGAGCTAGTTGAGATATAGAATCAAAGTGCACAGAACTAGCAGCTTCCTCGCCATTGATCTTGAAGTTGACCTCTAGCTGTAGGCTTTTACTCTAATTTCTGACAATCGCTTGTCATAACCCAGCAATACAGAGCACCTGAACGGACGCACCGCGTGCAGAGGTATAATCCTGCTGCATTAATCATGTTTATTCCTAACATGATTTTGTGGCTTTTCAGGGTATTTTTAATTGACTATAAATCAAATAGCACACGTGAAAAATGAACGCAATTAACAAAAAAGCATTTTGTGACGTGCTTTGCATGCTAAAGTGGAAAGTACCCAAGCAGTGATTTAAATGTCACAATGAAGGGTGATTTGACCCTCACTGAAAAGCTTTAATTCAGAGTCTAAT
Organism: Discoglossus pictus; assembly: GCA_027410445.1. Classification (NCBI taxonomy): domain Eukaryota; kingdom Metazoa; phylum Chordata; class Amphibia; order Anura; family Alytidae; genus Discoglossus; species Discoglossus pictus. The sequence goes on along the minus strand of CM050176.1, from coordinate 31,907,705 downwards.
TAATGACTGACCCTTTGTTCTGTTAGTTGATGGATTGCAGGTTACATCAGAATACAGAATGTGTTCAGTGCTCTGCAGTTTTGTATTCACGTCCTATTGCTAGTGTTGCACTTTGTTCGGTTCCTATTTAGTTTAATTAACAATCAGTGTCTTACATACACTACAGATACCAGATATAAGCTTGGGGCAAGAATATCAAGGAGGTCCCATCTCCATTTGTAGTGAATCATAATTATCTAAAGTCAAGTTGTTGCAGGCTGACAATATAAAAAAAACTACTATACGTAACAAACTACACAACATTATATGTGTATGTTATGAGCATAAAAACATTTTTAGAGAAAATCAGAATTTTCGAAAGCTTTATTTATGTATAGAGGAGTTAATATGGTCATGTTCCAATTGTTTTTGACATCTTGAAGCCTGAGGCTTGTGCTTATCTTCAGCTGTCAGCTGAGGAAGTTGTGTGGCATTGAGGAAGAAGGAGGATATTTTATTTTTTTAAATAAGTGGTGCTCTTATAATTTGACATCTACCCCTTTCCCTGCATAAGCCCAGTAGTAGTTTGCAGCTTGCATCATTAATGAGCGCAAGTTTCTTTCTTTTCTCCAGCAAAATAAATGCCCCTCACACACCTTCATGGATGATGCCTCCAGGGTCCAGCAGAATTATCCACATTTATGATTTCTAGTTAAAAATCGGCTTTATGGCACTTTACCTGACTAAGATTAAAGTATATATATATATATATATATAAATATATATATATATATATATATATATATAAATATAAATATATATATATATATATATATATATATATATATATAAAATAGTACATTTGTGTTGACATTTAAATGTCTAAGTAAAAAAACGTATTTCATGCTCAGAATTCTGAGAAATACAGTTATTCCACTGCATTCTGGGAACCCCCGCAGGGTCATGCAAATGTGTCCACAAAATCTTCGCTCTTGTAATCCATAACTATTTTAAACATGGCTGCTGTATTATACAGCTTTCAGTAGATTTTGTGAGGAGGTAGTTTACCACAACAATCATTTAATTTATGGTGTGCAAAAGAGTGATAAAAGCCCTCCACCAAACAGTAGTACAGTAAATAGTAATAGTAATAGTAATAGTATTTGAATGTCGTTTGTCATGCTGAAAGATGAAGTTCCTCTTCATGTTCAGCTTTCTAGCAGAAGCCTAAAGGTTTTGTGCCAATATTGACTGGTATTTGGGAATGTTCATAATTCCCTCTATCTTAACTTAGGCCCCAGTTCCAGCAGAAGAAAAACAGCCCCAAAGCACCATGCTTCACTGTGGGTATGGTGTTCTTTTGGTGATGTGCAATGTTGTTTTTGCGCCAAACATATATTTTGGAATTATGGCCAAAAAGTTCAACCTTGGTTTCATCAGACCATAACACCTTTTCCCACATGCTTTTGGGAGACTTCAGATGTGTTTTATCAAAATGTAGCCTGGCTTGGATGTTTTTCTTCGTAAGAAAAGGCTTTCGTCTTGCCACTCTACCCCATAGCCCAGACATATGAAGAATACGGGAGATTGTTGTCACATGTACCACACAGCCAGTACTTGCCAGATATTCCTGCAGCTTCTTGAATGTTGCTGTAGGCCTCTTGGTAGCCTCCCAGACCAGTTTTCTTCTCGTCTTTTCATCAATTTTGGAGGGAGCTCTAGTTCTTGGTAATGTCACTGTTGTGCCATATTTTCTCCACTTGATGATGACTGTCTTCACTGTGTTCCATGGTATATCTAATGCCTTGGAAATTCTTGTGTACCCTTCTCCTGACTGATACCTTTTAACAATGAGATCCCTCTGATGCTTTGGAAGCTCTCTGTGGACCATGGCTTTTGCTGTGGGATGCGACTAAGAAAATTTCAGAAAAGACCAACTAGAGCAGCTGAACTTTATTTGGGGTTTATCAGAGGCACTTTAAATGATGGCAGGTGTATGTTGACTCCTATTTAACACGATTTGGAATGTGATTGCTTAATTCTGAACACAGCTACATCCCCAGTTATAAGAGGGTGTGCAGACTTATGTAACCACATTATTTTTCTTTTTTTTTTTCTTCCCTCTACCTAAAAGATTTCAGTTTGTTTTTCAATTGAGTTGTACAGTTTATAGGTCACATTAAAGGTGGAATAAGTTCTGAAATTATTTATCTTTGTCTCATTTTTTTACAGCACAGAAACCTGACATTTTAACAGGGGTGTGTAGACTTTTTATATCCACTATAAATTTGATAGAGGCGTTGTGAGGATGACGTTTGGTGCTGGATATGTGGTGGTAGGAGACATTATTAAAATGTCAATATTAGACTTATGGGAGTGTCAGATTCTGAAATTAAACTGGCTTAAGGCATATTTTTCACAGCATCAGGTAACCCCTAAGAATCTAGTAAATACGGCCCTATTTTTAGTTAATTTAATCCAAAAGGATGAAATGTAAGCTGTCAAAAATAAATATCCACAAGGATGGGGCATTTTGCTGCTAAATAACTGACTTATTTTGATAGGTTCTGCTGACATGAATGAGCAAAATTTCTCCATTTACGGTTCCACTAATTTCTGGATTACTGCCAGCTGTTTTATGGTTAAACATCCAACTGCCTCAAATATGCCAAGTTCCTGGTTGGCCAGCACAGGCCAGCTGTTTTTGTAATTGGCTAAATAAATGGGCTTGTGTGTAATACCATAAAAATATCCGCTGTTCACAGTGCTTGAAAATGTATATTAATTGTATGGAATTTTTTTTTATTTAAAGGGCTACTAACAATAAAAAGAATGATTGTGTGGATTAGCAAGATCACAAAACATCGAAAATTCTGCGTCCATTTGACCTGGCCATAGTCACTGTTTTCTACTTATATTTCAATATTTTGAACTAAATATATTTTGGACGTATGTTGATTACATTATAGTTTTACTGTAAATTACATTTTGATACATTTAGTTGGTTGTTTTTTGGTTTAATAATTGTTGGTAGTGTGTTTTATTTGTTTGTTCAGTTTAAAATGTTCCAATTATCAGTTAGATGACATGAGCTTTCAAAGAATTAGCTTACTAAATAGTCTATAGTGTAGAAAAATTACACGAAAGTGAGAGAGGTTGTTTTATCCTCCTCTTTCCTAGGATATAAAAGGGAAGTCTTGTGAATATCTGGACTGCAATATCCTTGTGCGTTTTTTATTACTTTGAATGTAAAACTGTTTGTGCTCTCTATTGATTTTTTTTTTATAAAACCAAGTTAATTATAAAACAAAAGATTTATCCCATGACTTTATCCTCACTTAACAGCTCTGACTCCTCATGCAAGTGCTACTCATAATGTTTTTTGGGTACCATTCACTCATGCCCGGGGAATGTAACGCTAACACTGCCCTGGCTCAGTCACTCATGCCTGGGGAATGTACCCCCAACACTGCCCTGGCTCAGTCACTCATGCCCCGGGGGAATGTAACCCCAACACTGCCCTGTCTCAGTCACTCATGCCTTTCTGCTTACAGGTAACATTGAGTTGCAGAGACATATAGTGGATGAAATCTAGGTGCCTGTAAGCATTTTGTGGCCGGACAACCTGGCTCCTGGCATTTGTTGAGCCATGTAAAATTATTTTTTTTATTTAAAGTACAGTATTCAATTATTTTCGGTTTGCTTTAGAGTTCTGGTTGCCGGTTAACTGAGAGTCTACTGTATATGTATATCATTTACAAATCATTAATTTGAAACCATGTACACTTGTAGAGCCCTCTTAGTTCCTTCGGGAACTCTAAGCAGTAGCATTGCAGCCTTTCCTGCCACTGAAGTATATCATAATCTTTATTTGCGTGCAATGCATGTTCAGTAACATTGTACAACATGAAACCGTTCTTTATAAGAGACTATAGTTCAAGTAAAAAAATAAATAAAAAAAAAAACTTCTGGTTCAAAATAAAAACTTCTTGAAAGTCAAAACACAGGATTTGCCTGGATAGAAAAAGTCGAAAATCACTAGACTGGGATTCTTATAACAAGACCTCTTGGGAATACTTCAGCCAAAAGGTACCATTGAAGATCAAGAGTACTTCTCTCCGCAGTCGATTTGCATACAGCTCTCGTACATTCCCTACTGGATTCACAGTAAACTCTACATTGGTTTTGTTTAGTGATGTTTGTCATTAGGAACCAAAAACGAGTCTCTCTGTACTGTTCAGATCTCTCTTGGTGATTGCAGAGATAGAATTGATACTTTGGCCCCGCAGAGGGGAAGTGAAGAACGCACGGCCGCGGGGCTGTACCATTAAACAAAAGCTCTAAAAACCGAGATCTAAAGACTGCATCAAATACGGAAAACAGAGAGTGTCCACTGGAAATAAGCTTGCTAACTAAAGTCTCCAAATTAGCACTAAATAGAATATTACTATGCACCATTATATCACGAATATATATTACTGATACAAATACTAATGTTACAGGGAGTTTAGAGAAAAATTACCAAAATATAATGTGATTTTCTCTTTGTTTTCCTATTTGTTTACGGTTTTATTGAAGTCACCAGATGTGCTCTGGACCATCAAATAGAAGGTGAAAAAGCATGGAAAAGTGTTTTTTTTTTATTGCTAAAGTAAACGAATTATAAACTTTAATAGAGGTTTTACTCTGTTTCTATCCTCTTTTCCCCTTGGGGAACGCTACCTTGTTGTGGTGAAGGGGCTAGTGTACCTCAATGAAGCTGTGAGCTATACAATGTAGGGTCACCCAAGATGGGCAGGTCATAGCCGTGAGGTCAGACAAATTGTGGTCCACTGAAGAAAGAACTGTCAATTCACTCCAGTAACTTTGCCAAGAAAACCATATGGATAAGCACAGCCAGAAACAGACAGATGTGTCTGATGTGCTTCGTCTATATGGTCGCCAAGAGTCGGACCCGACTGAAGGACTGAACAACAACATATTACAATTATAATACTTGAATTTACAGAAGGAAATGATAAATGTGTTATTTAGAATCTCTACAAAATTACAAACACAGATATTTATGATTTTTGATTTATTTGAAGGTTTATTTATATCAATTATTCAGCTACCAGGTGATAATTATAGGGACATTTAACTCACTATGAGTGCTCTTCAATGTGTGAAAGAGCACAAAATTCTAGTGATCTGTTGTTTTTTTCAATTAAACTAAGATTGGTTAAAAAATTGCAGTCTTAGGTTTGTTTACAGAACCACTGCAAACTGCCCCATGATTTACAGCGTCTGCCGACAACGACCCTTCCAAGGTCTATTAACAGAAAGATTGATGGTTTTAGTCTTTCAGGAATGTAATCAGCAATCAGTTAACCCACAAACAACATATTTGTGAGTTTCTAGCAGTCATTTCCCTGCAAAAATAAATTTGGGAAGGGTTACCCCTCTTTCTGATCTGCTCTCTGTGCACAGCTGTCAGTCTCTCAGTAGGCATGCCTAATTCTCATGTAAACAGACACTTAATTTATGATTTTTTTTTCTGTGTAAAAAGCACCTATTTCAAAAATTCTAAAAGTATTTCAACATACTGTATTTTCAGGAGTATATTACAGTGGTGTGCTCCAAGTTGTGCTGAATTAGATGGACCTTTAATTAACTGGCTCTCCCTTAGCAGTGGTGATATCTTCATTCTCTGTGTTACATTTCCTGTATTAATTCTACATGAAAAACTGGTTAATATCCAAGGCCCTCATCCTGTCTCAGACCTGAAATCCCCATCTCATTGCCCTTATGGTACTGCACTTATAGTAGCGATCCTCTGTATCAATTAACAATTAATCTGCATATTACAGATTAGAGGAGGTCTAAAAAGGTTGAACATTCTGGACTAAAAGCCTTTTTTTCCACCTCAATTACTATGTAACTATCTTAATTTAATTATTTTGTTAATTAAGTATATTTCATTGAGGATTATAGCTCATCATTGCACTGCTAATACATATTGTTTTTAAGAGTGAAACTGTAGCAATGTGAGCTTGCTTTGTATTGGCGTGCTCTAAGCTGTGATCATGACTGATCGCTAACCTTTAACATTGTGGAGAGATGGAATAAAAGTTCTTGTAATGACTTGACAGGGATCAGCCTCCAAGCAGAAGCGGTGCTGACATATAAAAGAATTAAATAATGTCTGAGATCCTGTGCAGTTTTTTTTATTATGTTAGATATATATTTTCTATAAAATAAATTAAAGGCATATCTAACTTTCCTGGATTATAAATGCATCTGATAGAGGAGAATTAGTAGTGTATGAAAACATTTTTTGCATGTAAAAATCCCAAAATAAACATTAACAAACTCACTCTGATGTTTACTAAATCTCCTTAGTTTGCAAGCAGCAGCTTTTGTGAGTTGACACCTTAGTAAAAATTAGCATACAATCCATAATTTGTTTTGGACAACCACAGGCAGCTAATATGTTTTAAAAAAAGTGTAACAATTGTTGATGGCGGTTTGTGCAGGAAAGGACCATGGGATATGTAGTATCCCTGTAGAAGGAAGTAGGAGGAGTCATATACTGATCTGCAGATCTCTGCATTGAGCTGCTGCTGGCTTAAAGGTTAGTAAAGTGTTAAAATCCATATTTGAATGCAGTGTTTCTATTGGGAGGTACACTGTGCCTTTGTAAGCAGCGCTGGGGTGTGGAAAATATGTTTTATTTTTAAATAAAATAAATCTGCATTTATATAGAATGACTTTAAATAATACATTTTATCTTCGAACTTTGATTTAAAAATAGATATTTTTTTTTAAACTTACCCAGAAGCATAAGAGAGTCTGGTAACTTGTTGGCTTCAAGCTTTGACCTATAACTTTTCTGTTAACAGTGTCAGTCAATCAATTTAATTCACATCTACGAACTGGAATAGCTTATGTATAGAACAGGAAGTTAGTGGGTAGAGCTTGAATCCAGAAACTTAACAGTCTGTCATTTTCTTTAAAAACCTTTAAAAAAAACACACCTTATTCAATTTAAATGCAAAAAGTGAATTTAAAATAGTATGTTAATATATTTGTATAGAAACTAAGAGCCCGATTCAATTGAGCTATCGCAAGCGACTGTAGCCCGTAAGTGAGGCCGTAAGTTAATTTGCTATTCAATTGGCGTTTTATACGGGCTCCAAGCGGGCTACAGCCTTGAAAACTTTGCGATGGTTAAACCCGTAACTTACAGCCTACCGAAGCCTTTGATCTTTCAATTCCGCAAGAGTTCCCGATCTCTAAAAATTGCTCCAAATCCCCAAGCCCGCAAATATTTTCACACCCGTAAACGGCAAATGAAGGAGAAAATCCTACGAGTGTTAGAGAGGACCCGCAAAGGGGTTAAACACATATTTGTAGCACTGTAAATGCAAATAAAGAATCACTACTGCACTGTAAATAACGGGGAAATCAATGATAGACATTAGATTTAATTGCACAACAGTCTCAAGCCCGCAAATCTGCAGTAGGAAAAAAAATATGTTTCATTTCAGGGTTATATCGATCTCGGGAATCAATGAGCTAATACATATCAGGCCACCCACATGGACTAGAACAGTATTGGCATTCATTTTTATTATTTTTATTTTGAGGGTTTGCGAGTCCCATCGCATATTGGACCCCCGAACCTAATTGATTGACATGTAACCTCCATCTTATACTGCCGTGATGATGGCGGTCTCAATTCCTATTGGCTGTTTCGAAATGGGAGGTTACGGATTTGCTTAATTGATCATGTTCCCGTCCTGAACTGCTACTCACGAGTGCATGGTTTACAGAGTTGGCTTTCAGCCCCTAACTTGCGGGCTCCTTCAATTGATTAGCTCCATAATCAGAGACGAGTGGGAGCCGACAGCACGCCATATGGCCTGGATCCCGCGAGATGCGGGCTTGCAATTGAATCGGGCTCTAAATTTCTAAACAAATGGTCATTTTAAACTTAAAGGACTAGTAAAGTCATATATTTAAAATATATTATTTCAAAGACCTACACATTTAGAAAATAAATAATAAAAAGAGAGATTATAATTATAATAATTCCTTTATTTGTAACGCGCCAACATATTCCATAGCGCTAATTTATTATCTTATGCTGCAGTAGAATTATGCTGTAATGGAATCTATAATTTCCTGCCAGTTTTAGCTGACATACTTTAACGGGACTAATGCTAGCTAATTCATTTACAAGGGTGTACCCTCCTGAGATGGTAGCAGACAGAACTAGCTCAGAAAAGAAATCCAGACAAATAATAAATGCTGATGAACGTTAGAAATGTAAAGGTTGTAATAATTTTGATGTTTTCTAAAATACATTTCCTATTAACTTTAGTTATTCAGAAGACCCTACAGAACAAAATGAGTCAGCGGTGGTCCTTTCAAGGGCTAATGTCCCCGAAATGTAACTTAAATTGATCTTAAAGAGCATTCAAAACTGACTATAAATAATGTGTGCCCTAGTGGTCCAGTGGTTATGGTTCGGCGCTTTCACCGCTGTTGACCGGGGTTAAATGCAGTAAATCATTTCTGAAATATTAAGAATTGATTTTGCTGCTAATCTGCTGCTCAGCATGCTTGATAAGGTTAGGAGATGGGTCTAGATACCAGATAACATTGCAGTTCTTTATTTTGGCCACTACAGAGACAAACAAGCAGACTGTAATCCTAATCAAAGCAACTAATTAATATGCACGGACACCTTATTTCCATATAAATGCATTAACAACAAAATAGTATTTCACAGGACTCATTAAATTCCCAAAAAATGGATAATACAACATATAGCCAGTTCTTCCTAGTTTTTTAAGAATAAGCTAAAAAATAACTTGATTTTTAGGCGACGGGGGGTTCTGTCTATCTGCTGTAAAAATATGTTTCCATTTTTATTAATTTGTGAGATTTATTCTTGTGCAGCTCTGTGAAATACATGTCCATTACAAATAAGAGATATTACTATGAATAAATCCTCAGATGTAAATGGTCACGTACAGAGATGGACTATAATGCATGTTTTTAGAAGACAAGCACATTTGGGATATGTCTTTACATCACACTCTATAAATAAGTATATTAATGCACTGTGTCTCCATGAGTATGTTCTCCAGTTGTGTTGATGCTATCACACATGCCATTTACCTGAATGAGCTTCTAGTAACACAACTACACGTGCGGGGTACACGATCCCATAATCATGGCTTGGAATAAAGATCACATCGCGATTACCTTGAAACCACACTATCGACCAGACACATCTCAGGCATCGTTTTCTTTGAGACTGAAATCTTTTTGCTGAAGGCTTTTAAATGTCAATAAAATGCTATTCCTATAAGCAAATGCTGAGAAACACCAAGAAAGAAGCGCTTTGTATCTGTGCATTTAGCAGACTGTGTTTTTATCTGCCACTGCTCTAAATGCCATTACTGGATTCTGAAGCTATTTTCTAACTTGGTCTAGAATATTATGTTACGATGAGATACAGAAAGCAGAGCTAACATTTAACCCTTTAAAGGCAATATTCAAGTTTCATGGATTAATACATTTCTGCACTCTATGGGTAAAAAGCAGCTTATATGTATGCAGCACATCTCTGAAACATTTTATTCGTATTAATATCTAAAAATTCCACTAATGATTATGATGTCAGCCCCCAAGTCACTGCTGGGATATGACTCCCTGCTGCTTCCTGTGCTGCTGCCATAGCACCTAACATAGTGCCACACTACATATCCCAGGCTGCTTTGCAGCACAAACAAAATCAAATGTTTCAGCTAATCTGATTGGCCAAAAATGATGAAATTAATGCTAATTTAGCCTGGGTTTGGAGGCGCTATCAACCCTAATTTTCAACTGTCAGAAATTACAAGATGATTCAAGGTAAGTGTTTAAATATTTATTATGGCATTTTTTCATGCAATTTTTTTTTCATTCAGTATTAATTCTCCTCTATCAGATACATTCATAATCCAGCAAACTTACATATGCCTTCAAGTGTCAAATAAAGAAATGCAAAATCCACTTTTCAGTGGCAATTAAGTTTATGCAAATTAATACAAAAAAGTGCACAAAATACTTTCTTACTAAATATATGTATGTATATAATTGTGCCTTTGTGGGCCCATTTGCAGATAATTCTGAGGAGATAACAGATTTTTTAACATATTTTAGACACACAAATGTGAACACGAATGTACAATTTATTTACTGTACTACTGTATGGTGGAGCCTTCTTCGCTCTTTCCCCACCATAAATTAAATGATTGTTGTGGTAATCTATTTCCCCACAAGATCTACCACACAAGCTAGGAACCGGCCCCATATGAGAGGCAGTAACATTGAAACAGTGATTGTGTAACATTGAAACAGTGACTGTGTGTGTGTGTAGGATTCTAAACTTGTGCATAATCCATCCTGGGCTTTGCTTAAAGCTGTATAATACAGCAGGCATATGCTTACAAGGAGCCATATGTGAAATGGTATTGGATTAACGAGCAAAGACATTCTGGCTATATTTGCATGTCTCTGCCAGGTTCCCAGAATTCTGGAATTCTTGGAATTCTGAGCAGGTAATAGGTTTTTAACTATTTTCTAAATGTGAACACAAATCTACTATTTATTTACTATATATATATTTTATTATTATTATTTTTTTTTTATACAAGTCAATTGTCTCCTGTTAGATTGTGCACAGGTTTCAGGCACTTTCATAGGGGATCACAAGTTACTGGTGGCTGTATATATTTTCCAGGCTTTAGTAAATATCCAGTAAAAGCTGGCTTAAATTTGGGTTACGCAGGTGCAACTAATTAACTTCACAGAGAGGTGAAACTCCTTCCGTCCATTTGAGGGAAGAGAGCTTTACAGAGGTCTGTGACTCGCTTAAACACCTTGTATGACTCTGTCACAATATATATATATATATATATATATATATATATATATATATATATATATAAAATCAACAACTTCAGAACTCCCTAACCTACCTCATAACATCCCAGCCTTCCTCTTCACATCCCCCAACACTGCTTGCACATTTCATAGTTTTACCCTGCACCTCCCTAAGCCCAACTCCACTGTCCCTCCCTACAAACTATGACATGTTAATTTGTTACCACTGGAAAGCGGCTGCCATATGATAAGTTAACTAAGAGTCTAAGGGTTAAAGGACTAATACTGTCATATATTTAAAACATACTAATATTATTTTATACGATTATATTTTAATTTTTCAGCCAGCAGTTTCCAGGGCTTTAGGGTACAAAGAACTTTGGGTATGATTTTTAAAATACATTGAAAGGAAGATAAGACAAGTCCGTTTATTGTACATACACATTGGTACAGAAGTTCTTCATCTGCTTTGCTACTCTTAAAAGAGCACTTTAGTGATCTAATAAAGGGGCATCTAAAGAGTAGTTAAGAAACATATGTTTATTAAACATTTACTGTGCATTTAAACAATTACTGTATTTCAGTGATTACCCAGTCTGTATAAGCTCTGAATCTCTATACAGCCTGAATGAAGTATTGGGACTGGAGTGGACCCTCCTAGGGTAAATGCTAAGTAGAAGCCATTTTCTGAAATATACAATAGTAGCTGAGAGCATTGTAACCTGTTCTGCTAGCTATGTACAAACACTTTGTAGTCACCATCCAGTTTTGTACTGCAGTTGTGACATGACATTTTAGATAACTCTACCCCTATATGTCTCCACCCCGGTCTCAATACTTCATTCATTGGGTGGAGATACCTGGAGCTTATATAGCCTGTGACATAGGCATTTAGATGCACAGTAAAAGTCTAATAATTGTTTTCTTTTCTTACCAAACCATACATAACTATTTTTAGAGAGCCCTTTATAAGACCGCTGAAGTTATACTTTAAGTCAGTTTTAAGAGTGAAATGTGAGGAGCGAGCAGGGGTGGATCTACCAGTGGTGCATGTGGTGCTGTGCACCAGGTAGGGCACTGCTATGTAATTATTATTATTTCTTGCAATGGATTTATTTTTTCTGTAGAGTAGGGGCCCCCTCACCCAGACCTTCATGGCCCTCCTGGACCCTTGGGTCACCCCTGGACCCCCCGGCTTCCTAAACCACCACTGCTCCCCGGGCTTCCTTTGCTGCACACCCTCCAGGCCGGAAATTGGTGTGGGCCTATTTCCAAAAGAGCACTTCTACTGAAGCTCCAAGAAGTAGCAGTGTGGAGCAGTGCAGCACACAGGGGATGTGTGTCAGGGAAGAGAGGACGCGTTGGTGCCCTGTGGGGGAGGATGGCTGCTCAAAAGGGCTGGGTGTTATGTAGGGATGCGTGCTAAGAATGTACAGATAGTATATGGGGCCACACCAGAATGTTGCCTGAAACTGGAGAGCGTGCATCCTGGAGCTGTGCTGCAGGCAGAGAAGCCTTTTGCAAGCAGCAATGGATAAAGGGTCTTGGGGATGGTGCTGTAATGGGAAGGGATCTTAGAGAGGGGAGCTGTTATGGGAAGGTCTAGGGGGGGCCTGAATGAAGTGGTACCAGGGCTTGCCAAATTTTTACAACCCCCTGGGTGGGCCCTCCATTATCTAGCTCCACCAATGAGAGGGAGGATAGGGTGATGGAAAATAATAGAGAAGGAGCTTGGGAAAGATAATATATTAATGGTTGAAAAAAATATATTTTTGTGAAAAACTAACTCTTAAGCTGACTGTCTTTCATAACTAGTTCTAGCCATATCACTCTCCTCTTGCACTGAAAGTCTTTGTCTCCACTCTCTTACATCTGTTGTCTCTCCCTCCGTTGTCCTGGCGGTCTTCTTCTTACTGCAACAATTTATCTTTTAATCTGCTATTAGAAAGGAGTCCTTAACTAATATTAATCGTCATGATACATTGATAAATAGATATGAAATTGATAAATATGTAGATTGTTTATGCATTTATTCACTATATATATATATATATATATATATATATATATATATATATATATATATATATATATATATATGTCCTTAGTTGGTGGGTTTAATGTATGAAAGTCCTTTCTACAGTGTTTAACATAAACCACACTGAGCTGCCATGATTTACCCTTTCCTTGGCGGATGTGAATATTTAGCCCACTTATAGCATAATTAGCTTTCTAATCAGGCAGCCTAAAGAAATGTCATTTAGCTTTAGTTAATACAGACATTTGTTGCCTTCATACATGAATCTACGACTGACGACTCTGCAGCTCCGACCCATCCTCCTAGCGGCAGTTTAATTTTTATCCTCATTCAGGGACTGGGATGTAGCTGTTTGGAATAACAAGTGCTAAGGATCCAGCTGTCAGTGCGGCATAATTTACACACAGCTCATTTCTAGGAAGCTGCTTCAGAAACCTATAATAAACAAGGAACGTGATCTGATGCTCTGCAAGCGCTCGCCGGGATGCGTTGCAATAAATGCATTAGGCTAATGTATGTTTTGTCTGAGATGAGATACAGGGGGAGGAATAAAGCTGTTAGAAGCATTGTTTTTATGCTGTGCTTATATAATGCAGATCACGTCTAGGTGTGCTAGCGTAAGGAGAAATACAAATTGGAAAGATGAGCAGTGTATCTCCCACTTCTCTCTCAAGTTCCCCTCTTCTAAATCTCACTGCTCTCTGTCCCCTCTATCCATCCATCACTCCTCTCTGGTCCCTCTATCCATCCATCCATCACTCCTCTCTCCCCTCCATCCATCACTCCTCTCTGGTCCCTCTATCCATCCATCACTCCTCTCTGTCCCCTCTATCCATCCACCCATCACTGCTCTCTGTCCCCTCTATCCATCCATCACTGCTCTCTGTCCCCTCTATCCATCCATCAATCCTCTCTGTCCCCTCTATCCATCCATCACTGCTCTCTGTCCCCTCTATCCATCCATCACTGCTCTCTGGTCCCTCTATCCATCCATCACTGCTCTCTGTCCCCTCTATCCATCCATCACTGCTCTCTGGTCCCTCTATCCATCCATCACTGCTCTCTGTCCCCTCTATCCATCCATCACTGCTCTCTGTCCCCTCTTCCATCCATCCATCCATCCATCCATCACACCGCTCTGTCTTCTCTGTCCCCCTCTTTCCTTCCTATTCCCCTCTTTCCACCTCTCACACTCTCTATCCAACCCTCACTCCTTTGAGTCCTTCCTCTCCACCCTTCCCTCCCCCATTATGTTAACCCCTCATTCCTTCCTATTTTTCCACCTCTCGCACTCTCTGTCTTATCTGTCGATGCCTCGCTCCTCTATGTTCCCTCTGTCCATCCATCACTCCTCTCTGTCTTCTTTGTTAACCCCTCGCTCCTTCCTATTCCCCTCTTTCTCTTTCTCTCACACTCTCTGTCTTATCAGTCTACACCTCGCTCCTCTATGTCCCTTCTGTCCAACCCTCACTCCTCTTTGTCCTTCCTCCCCACCCTTCACTCCTCCCTTCTGTTTAGTTCTCACTCTTCTTTCTCCCCTCTGTCCATTCATCACTTCTGTCAGTCTTTTCTTTTAACCATTCACTCCTTTTTATCCCTTCTTTTTATGTCTCACTCTTCTCTGTCCCCTCTATCCGTCCTTCACTTATCTCTGTTTTCTCCGTTAACTCCTCACTCCTTCCTATTCTCCTCTTCCCACCTCTCACATGTCTCTGTCCCCTCATTCCTCTTTGTCCTTCCTGTCCATCCTTCCCTCCCTCTCCCTTCTGACATTCCCACACTCCTTTTTTCCCTTCTGTCCACTCCTCACTCTTCTTTGTTCACTCCTCGCTCATCCTTTCTCTCCCCTCTGTCCAGTTCTAACTCATTTTTGTCCCCTCTGTCAACCCCTCGCTCCTTCCTATTCCCCTCTTTCTCTTTCTCTCACACTCTCTGTCTTATCAGTCTACACCTCGCTCCTCTATGTCCCTTCTGTCCAACCCTCACTCCTCTTTGTCCTTCCTCCCCACCCTTCACTCCTCCCTTCTGTTTACGTCTCACTATTCTCTGTCCCCTCTGTCCGTCCTTCACTTATCTCTGTCTTCTCAGTTAACTTCTCACTCCTTCCTATTCTCCTTTTCCCACCTCTCACATGTCTCTGTCCCCTCATTCCTCTTTGTCCTTCCTGTCCATCCTTCCCTCCCTCTCCCTTCTGACATTCCCACACTCCTTTTTTCCCTTCTGTCCACTCCTCACTCTTCTTTGTTCACTCCTCGCTCATCCTTTCTCTCCCCTCTGTCCAGTTCTAACTCATTTTTGTCCCCTCTGTCAACCCCTCACTCCTTTCTATCCTTTCTGTTCATGTTTTACTCCTCTCAGTCCCCTCTGTTCATCCTTCACTCCTCCTTTCTCTCGCCTCGGTCCACTTCTCACTCCTCCTTTCTCTCGCCTCGGTCCACTTCTCACTCCTCCTTTCTCTCGCCTCTGTCCACTTCTCACTCCTCCTTTCTCTCGCCTCGGTCCACTTCTCACTCCTCCTTTCTCTCGCCTCGGTCCACTTCTCACTCCTCCTTTGTCTCGCCTTGGTCCATTTCTCACTCCTCCTTTCTCTCGCCTCGGTCCACTTCTCACTCCTCCTTTCTCTCGCCTCGGTCCACTTCTCACTCCTCCTTTCTCTCCCCTCTGTCCACTTCTCACTCCTCCTTTGTCTCCCCTCTGTCCACTTCTCACTCCTCCTTTCTCTTGCCTCGGTCCACTTCTCACTCCTCCTTTCTCTCGCCTCTGTCCACTTCTCACTCCTCCTTTCTCTCGCCTCGGTCCACTTCTCACTCCTCCTTTCTCTCGCCTCGGTCCACTTCTCACTCCTCCTTTGTCTCCCCTCTGTCCACTTCTCACTCCTCCTTTGTCTTGCCTCGGTCCACTTCTCACTCCTCCTTTCTCTCGCCTCGGTCCACTTCTCACTCCTCCTTTCTCTCGCCTCGGTCCACTTCTCACTCCTCCTTTCTCTCGCCTCGATCCACTTCTCACTCCTCCTTTGTCTCCCCTCTGTCCACTTCTCACTCCTCCTTTGTCTCGCCTCGGTCCACTTCTCACTCCTCCTTTCTCTCGCCTCGGTCCACTTCTCACTCCTCCTTTCTCTCGCCTCTGTCCACTTCTCACTCCTCCTTTCTCTCGCCTCGGTCCACTTCTCACTCCTCCTTTCTCTCGCCTCGGTCCACTTCTCACTCCTCCTTTGTCTCCCCTCTGTCCATTTCTCACTCCTCCTTTCTCTCGCCTCGGTCCACTTCTCACTCCTCCTTTCTCTCGCCTCGGTCCACTTCTCACTCCTCCTTTCTCTCGCCTCGGTCCACTTCTCACTCCTCCTTTCTCTCGCCTTGGTCCACTTCTCACTCCTCCTTTGTCTCGCCTCGGTCCACTTCTCACTCCTCCTTTCTCTCGCCTCGGTCCACTTCTCACTCCTCCTTTGTCTCGCCTCGGTCCATTTCTCACTCCTCCTTTCTCTCGCCTCGGTCCACTTCTCACTCCTCCTTTCTCTCGCCTCGGTCCACTTCTCACTCCTCCTTTCTCTCTCCTCTGTCCACTTCTCACTCCTCCTTTCTCTCGCCTCTGTCCACTTCTCACTCCTCCTTTCTCTCGCCTCGGTCCACTTCTCACTCCTCCTTTCTCTCGCCTCGGTCCACTTCTCACTCCTCCTTTGTCTCCCCTCTGTCCACTTCTCACTCCTCCTTTCTCTCGCCTCGGTCCACTTCTCACTCCTCCTTTCTCTCGCCTCGGTCCACTTCTCACTCCTCCTTTCTCTCGCCTCGGTCCACTTCTCACTCCTCCTTTCTCTCGCCTCGGTCCACTTCTCACTCCTCCTTTGTCTCCCCTCTGTCCACTTCTCACTCCTCCTTTGTCTCCCCTCTGTCCACTTCTCACTCCTCCTTTGTCTCCCCTCTGTCCACTTCTCACTCCTCCTTTCTCTCGCCTCGGTCCAGTTCTCACTCCTCCTTTGTCTCCCCTCTGTCCACTTCTCACTCCTCCTTTGTCTCGCCTCGGTTCACTTCTCACTCCTCCTTTCTCTCCCCTCTGTCCATTTCTCACTCCTCCTTTCTCTCGCCTCGGTCCACTTCTCACTCCTCCTTTCTCTCGCCTCGGTCCACTTCTCACTCCTCCTTTGTCTCGCCTCTGTCCACTTCTCACTCCTCCTTTGTCTCCCCTCTGTCCACTTCTCACTCCTCCTTTGTCTCGCCTCGGTCCACTTCTCACTCCTCCTTTGTCTCCCCTCTGTCCATTTCTCACTCCTCCTTTGTCTCGCCTCGGTCCACTTCTCACTCCTCCTTTCTCTCGCCTCGATCCATTTCTCACTCCTCCTTTCTCTCGCCTCGGTCCACTTCTCACTCCTCCTTTCTCTCGCCTCGGTCCACTTCTCACTCCTCCTTTGTCTCCCCTCTGTCCATTTCTCACTCCTCCTTTCTCTCGCCTCGGTCCACTTCTCACTCCTCCTTTCTCTCGCCTCGGTCCACTTCTCACTCCTCCTTTCTCTCGCCTCGGTCCACTTCTCACTCCTCCTTTCTCTCGCCTCGGTCCACTTCTCACTCCTCCTTTCTCTCGTCTCGGTCCACTTCTCACTCCTCCTTTCTCTCGTCTCGGTCCACTTCTCACTCCTCCTTTGTCTCCCCTCGGTCCACTTCTCACTCCTCCTTTGTCTCCCCTCTGTCCACTTCTCACTCCTCCTTTCTCTCGCCTCGGTCCACTTCTCACTCCTCCTTTGTCTCCCCTCTGTCCACTTCTCACTCCTCCTTTGTCTCCCCTCTGTCCACTTCTCACTCCTCCTTTGTCTCCCTTCTGTCCACTTCTCACTCCTCCTTTGTCTCCCCTCTGTCCACTTCTCACTCCTCCTTTCTCTCGCCTCTGTCCACTTCTCACTCCTCCTTTCTCTCGCCTCGGTCCACTTCTCACTCCTCCTTTCTCTCGCCTCGGTCCACTTCTCACTCCTCCTTTGTCTCCCCTCTGTCCACTTCTCACTCCTCCTTTGTCTCCCCTCTGTCCACTTCTCACTCCTCCTTTGTCTCCCCTCTGTCCACTTCTCACTCCTCCTTTGTCTCCCCTCTGTCCACTTCTCACTCCTCCTTTCTCTCGCCTCGGTCCACTTCTCACTCCTCCTTTCTCTCCCCTCGGTCCACTTCTCACTCCTCCTTTCTCTCCCCTCGGTCCACTTCTCACTCCTCCTTTCTCTCCCCTCGGTCCACTTCTCACTCCTCCTTTCTCTCCCCTCGGTCCACTTCTCACTCCTCCTTTCTCTCACCTCGGTCCACTTCTCACTCCTCCTTTCTCTCCCCTCTGTCCACTTCTAACTCTTTTTTGTCCCCTCTGTCCACCCTCACTCACCTGTCTCACCTATGTTACGGGTTCTCAAAACGCTTGTTGTCAGATAGCAGCTACCAAGAAGACCATTATATGATATTATATAGTTATATGGTTTTACATAATATATAAAAACCAGAACAGAATGTAATGGACGAGAAAGGTACCAAACCCATCCGATATTATATTTTATTAATTCTTTAACAATCAAAATATCACTCAGAACCGGCAGGAACAGATCCCGTATAAAAGAAACTCACACTAAAAGCATTGGGTTGTGTTAAATCGAATTTAGAGCCAAAAAACTGTATGCATTATTAACCATTCAACAAGCCAGAACATGATTTGTCATATAAAGAGACCCGGAACGGAGACTTTCCCAGTGAGTCAGAAATGCCAAATCCACCAGACACATATTACTGGGTGGGATTCATGTGAAAATCTTCAAAAATCCCATGGAAATTAGTATCAAGTACCTGTTCTGGGCCAGAATATAATTTGTCATAAAATGCCCTGGAACGACGACTTCTCAGAGAGTGAGATTTCTATATTTGAATTAAAGAGATAGTGTTATTGGTTCTTAGGGATATATTGATATTAAAGCATGTAAAAAAAGTTGTTGTTCAGTTCTTCAGTTGTGCCTGACTCTCGGTGACCATATGGACACAGCACGCCAGGCACATCTGTCTGTTTCCTTTTGTGCTAATCCATATGGTTTTCTTGGCAAATATACTGGAGTGTGTTGCCAGATCCTTCTCCAGTGGTCTGTAATTTGTCTGACCTCTGTGCCTTGACCTGCCCATCTTGAGTGACCCTACATGGTTTAGCTCACAGCTTCATTGAGGTACACAAGCCCCTTCACCACAACAAGGTAGCAATCCAGAAGTGGATGTAAATAATACTGATTATTATAATCCTGGCAAAAAATAACTTTGAGAGTGGATAAGTACTAAGCACCGTACTTGGAAGATGCAAAAAGGAAGTTCATAGATACATACTATGGGACTGTCTGGATACAGAATGATGGGTTATTGGTAGAAATGGAAACTGTATCTTAAATCTTTAAAAATTACAAAATATATTTTATCCTCCAGGAATATTGAGCATAAACAGGAAAGGCTTAATTTTAGATCACAACAGTGACGTCACGGGGAGATTTCTGGTACCTGGAGAAATATATGTGCCATTAAATTATGAGGCTGGTATTCCCATTGTCTTATAATCATTTGTAATATCTTGTATTGACAGGTCAATAATGTTTAAAATTTAATATCAGATATTTTAAAATAATTTTGATTGTTAATTTGAATTATTGTGTCTTTAATGTAAGAAAATAATAAAAGTGTTAAAAATAAAAAATAACAAAAAAATAAAGAAAATTGCTAAATTTTCCCATCATTTTTAGGCTGAAGCTCCAGCTTTTAACATAATTTGTCAGAATGAGGAGTATGTATTCCTGCAAATGTTTTATTGCTAAAAAGATTTTTGTAAAAAAAGGGGCCCCAGCCTAGAGATACGGGGAACACCACAAAAGATCACGTGTTTTAAATCCAATACCCATTCCTAGTGGCGGAGCTAGAGAATGGAGGGCTCAGGTGCAAAAAAACTTTTTGTCCCCCCTCCCCCAATGAGGGGTTGTAAAAAAATTTTTGTGTTGAGACCCCCCATTACCAACTCACTCAGGGTCCCTCCCTAAGACCACAGCACCCCTCCGCAAGACCCTTTCCCATCCCATAGCCATTCCTACCAAAACCCCTTCCCTTATGTCCTGACTGCGTGAAGCACACACACATATATATATACACATATATACATATACTATCTCTACATAGCAGCTAGTCCCTCATAGTATCCATCCCAACATAGCACCTGGTCCTTGTAAGCAGCCACCCCCTCTCAACATCCATCCCCACGTACAGCACCCAACCCTTCTCAGCAACCACCTCACAGTACCCATCCCCTGTGCTCTGCTGTCATCCAGCCCTTGCTCTCTCACATCTTCCCTGATATACATCCCCAGCATGCTGAACTGCTCTGCACTGCAGTAGAAATGCTCTACATAAAAAAATTAAATCCCCCCCCCCAAAAAAAAATTACACAGCACTGGGCCCCCCTGAGAAGGGCCCTGGTGCATTGCACCACCTACACCATTGGTAGCCTGCCCATTACTAGATCTAAGAGCACACAAGTTTCAAGTCATAAAATGATATATATCTTTTATAATATACCACACATTGCATCTCTTTATGGAGTTAAATATTTATAAAACCAAACAGGTAATAATCTTACTGGAATATACTGTAGTATTGGCCGGAATAAGTACTATTGAAAGGGCTATTAAATATCTTCTGGAGTTCTGTATTTATAGTATGCTCTTTTAATGGACCAGTCTTGATTAATATTTTTATAATTTAAACAAAATAAATACATCCTATTATTACCATTTTATTGTGTGTTCACTTCCATTTAATCCAATTGTTCTGATGCATAACATTGGATATTGTGCTTCAATTGAAGTGAATAGAGATGGTATCTCTATTCGAGTTAGGGAAAAGATAGGGGGGAAAACAGCATTATAACAGCTAAATATTAATGGTTTCTTTTATTTATTTTTTATTTACCTTCAAAAAAACATTTGCTCTCATTATTGTAATCCATGAGCATAAAAACATGTTTAACTTTACTGATGGCAATTCTTATGTTCTAAACAGTGGAGGTGGACGGGGAAGGAGTGATGTGGGGGTTGTTATATCATTTTGGAATATGACTACCCTGTTCCCTTACACATGCTTAGAAACAGGCAGCTTTCTACTGTAACGACAAGCCCTGCATTTATGGAAATATAAATGCCTCTTTTGGGTTCAATGGGGGTCCAGTGGTTATGATTTGTTGCTTCCCCCCCTGTCGACCTGGTTTCGATTCCAAGTTAGTGAACCAAAGAGGTCACATCACCCTGAAGCCGAGCAGGGCTGGGCCTGGTCAGTACATGGATGGGAGACCACCTAGGAATACCAGGAGCTGTATGCTGTGGCCCACTGGAGAAGGAACTGGCACCCCACTCCAGTATATCTGCCATGAATGCCAAGTGGATCAGCATGACCATGGACATAAAGAAGTTTGGGTGTGTTATGGTCACAGAAAGTCCAAAACGAAAGAATGACACAAAAAAAAAAAAAAGCATCTCTCACATATGCAGACTGCACTAAAGTGTCATGGATGCCTCCAGGGTCCATCAAAGGCTTTTTAATTATATATAAAAAAAACTTTGGAGCTTTATGATGCCTATAAAGCTATGATGAAAAGTCATATTCGACGTATTTTCTCTTAGACCTGTGAACTTCTCTTGTCAAGATATTTACAACTGGCAGGAGGTCAGAAGAAAAGAAATCCCCTTTAAGAAAGAAAAGGGTTCCTCGCCATAAGGGCAGTCCAAATTTTATGGAACGATCTACCAAAGGAAGTTGTGACAGCAAATTTATTAGACATACTTTTGGATAAAATGGGATAAAAGGAATATGGGTCAATTAAAATTGGTAGAACATTGGTCCACCGGTTGCAGATTTTGTGATCAGGAAGACATTTTTTTCTCGAAAAAGATAATGTTTCAATTTCATTTTGGTATCACAAGCACCAGATGAGATATAAAATGGTTGGACTTGATGGGCCAAGACTTTTTTCTATCTCAATTACCATTAGATAATAGTAAGTAATTATGCTCACACTCCAATTGTTCAACCTTATTTACTTTCCTCATCATACAGTGGTCATGTCCGTGTACATATGATGCTTCAGTAGTCCATTAACTTGCCGTGCAGTCCCTTAAACTGAATAACCGTGTCACGCCAGAGCCTGTAACAAAACAGTTGTGCTTATAAGCTTGCTTAGCTAAACTACATTCTGCTTATTATAGACGGGAGCAGAGCTGTAAATATTATTAGCTACTGGAAATAGTGTGACCTCCGAGTCGGCCAACTCCACCTCTCCATCTGTGTTCTATTACTAACCATCTTAGCCGAAGATCTGATTATGAAAATGGATGGACTCAGATTAGCCAAGCAGTCACAATAATTTTCTGCTGTCGGCAGCGTAGCATTTCACAAATATGGGAACCGTTTCCAAGATATTTTTCTTTTCATCCGTTATGTTTTGGAAATTAGTCAGCCCAGGCTATTAGGAAGCATCTACACACAGCGGAAACGGCAAGATGGTGTTTATTGTTGTATAGGATTTACAGTGTAGCAAGAACAAAACTGTATTTGTAATATAGGTTACCTATGTATATGTGCATGTGGTTTATAGTGTTGGGAGTCCTACAGTGGATGAACGGCTGCAATGTAGTCAAAAAAGGAATTCATTTTAATCCGGTGTCTGTCTATCTATCTCTATCTATCTATCTATCTATCTATCTCTATCTATCTATCTATCTATCTATCTTTCACTATACCCATCACTCTATCACTATATCTATCTATCTATCTATCTATCTATCTATCTATATATATATATATATATATATATATCTATCTATCTTTCACTATACCCATCACTCTATCTATTTATCTATCTATCTATCTATCTATCTATCTGTCTATCTATCTATCTATCACTCTATCTATCTATCTATCTATCTATCTATCTTTCACTATACTCATCACTTTATCTATCTATCTATCTATCTATCTATCTTTCACTCTATCTATTTATCTTTCACTCTATCTATCTATCTTTCACTCTATCTATCTATCTATCTATCTATCTATCTTTCACTCTATCTATTTATCTTTCACTCTATCTATCTATCTTTCACTCTATCTATCTATCTTTCACTCTATCTATCTATCTATCTATCTATCTATCTATCTATCTATCTATCTTTCACTATACCCATCACTTTATCTATCTATCTATCTATCTATCTATCTATCTATCTATCTATCTATCTTTCACTCTATCTATTTATCTTTCACTCTATCTATCTATCTTTCACTCTATCTATCTATCTATCTATCTATCTATCTTTCACTATACCCATCACTTTATCTATCTATCTATCTATCTATCTTTCACTCTATCTATTTATCTTTCACTCTATCTATCTATCTTTCACTCTATCTATCTATCTTTCACTCTATCTATCTATCTATCTATCTATCTATCTATCTATCTATCTATCTATCTTTCACTCTATCTATCTATCTATCTATCTATCTATCTATCTATCTATCTATCTATCTATCTATCTATCTATCTTTCACTCTATCTATTTATCTTTCACTCTATCTATCTATCTTTCACTCTATCTATCTATCACTCTATCTATCTATCTATCTATCTATCTATCTATCTATCTATCTTTCACTCTATCTATCTATATTTCACTATACCCATCACTCTATCTATCTATCTTTCACTCTATCTTTCACTCTATCTATCTTTCACTCTGTCTATCTATCTATCTATCTATCTATCTATCTATCTATCTTTCACTATACCCATCACTTTATCTATCTATCTTTCACTCTATCTATCTATCTATCTATCTATCTATCTATCTATCTATCTATCTATCTTTCACTCTATCTATCTTTCACTCTATCTATCTATCTATCTATCTATCTATCTATCTATCTATCTATCTATCTATCTATCTATCTTTCACTATACCCATCACTTTATCTATCTATCTTTCACTCTATCTATCTATCTATCTATCTTTCACTCTATCTATCTATTTTTCACTCTATCTATCTATCTTTCACTATACCCATCACTCTATCTATCTTTCACTATACCCATCACTCTATCTATCTATCTTTCACTCTATCTATCTTTCACTCTATCTATCTATCTATCTATCTATCTTTCACTCTATCTATCTATCTATCTATATATCTATCTTTCACTCTATCTATCTTTCACTCTATCTATCTATCTTTCACTCTATCTATCTATCTATCTTTCACTCTATCTATCTATCTTTCACTATACCCATCACTCTATCTATCTTTCACTATACCCATCACTCTATCTATCTATCTTTCACTCTATCTATCTTTCACCCTGTCTGTCTATCTATCTATCTTTCACTATACCCATCACTTTATCTATCTATCTTTCACTCTATCTATCTATCTATCTATCTATCTATCTTTCACTCTATCTATCTATCTTTTACTCTATCTATCTTTCACTCTATATATCTATCTATCTTTCACTCTATCTATCTATCTATCTATCTTTCACTCTATCTATCTATCTTTCACTCTATCTATCTATCTATCTATCTATCTTTCACTATACCCATCACTCTATCTATCTTTCACTATACCCATCACTCTATCTATCTTTCACTATACCCATCACTCTATCTATCTATCTCTGTCTATCATGAAGTCATCTTCATCCCTTTATTTGCTTTGTGCAAACATTTTCCGTAGTGCTGGGATACAGTAAAACATGGGTATGAAAATGTATAATTTGACAGACTGATACAAAAGGAGTTGATAACTCTGCCTATCAATCATTCACATGACAATTTTGTACAAAGGGCTTTGCAAGACTGAGAGCTTGCAAGCCTACAGACTAAAGGATTAAAGAAACAAATGGTGAATTAATTAAAAGGGAGAAATAAGTAGTTGGCAGGTAATTGAAAAGAGAGTAAGGAGTTAGTGATTTAGCCTGTAGGTGCAGCTGTGAAAAATGGAGGTGATAGTGCAGAAACCTGTACTATAAGGTAACACAAATCATAGGTGTGTGGGTATGGACAAGGTAGGCGCCAGGGCATGTTATATGAGTTCAGAAGCAGAAGAGAAGGTGGTGGTGTGTGAGACTCTAGGACTAGAGGTAAAAGGAACTGAGATTAATTGAACCGGGATGTTGTCAGTTGGTATCTGGATGTTAAGGGACCCAGGA